>ML777905.1:611003-621161 GCA_009831015.1 Picea engelmannii | reverse complement strand
CATCTTGTACTTGAACATTTAAGTGGGGTAAAAGGAGGTTGCCCCCTCGAAGAGGCTTATTATTTGAAATTATCTCTTTTTCAAGGCGTTGAGTACTTTTCCTGAGGTTTTTCTATGCTATATTGAAGTTTGGTTCTTAACAATGTGTTTCATAGTTTGTAGTAGAATTTATGGTGAAAGTAACCATGATTGGACTGGATTTCAAAAGTTCCCTTTAAACAAACTCTTCATCCCTACTAGCTTGGGCATCCACATTATATTGAACCTAACTCTATTTTCACGATTGTCAATCAACAATGGTGTAGAAGGAACTGAGATTAGTTGAGATATGATTTTTATGTGTGCTTTCGATTCCACATGGGACTAGGAATGATAATTAAGGCCCAAAACATGTTTATAAACAATACGAGAAAAGCATTTTCACCCCGTACATATAAAAAAATTATGCTACAAAAAATATCATAGCACTACATAATTGACCATTAATATGAAAGGCTCTACCAAAACAACATTTTTGCCAAAATTTTGTCGCAACAAATATGAGTGCTAATAGGATGATAATGAACCTCCAATCCAATCTTACTGAATAGATCCATTGCTATGACATTATCATGTGAACCAGAGTCAAACAAAGCATCTATCTGGGTCTTGTTGACCTGAATCTTAATGTGGAAAAGCTTGGTCATATCCTTCTCTTCATGGTGATGAAGGATACTCATATTCACCTCCTTATACACAAATGTGTAGACAATATTATGATCCACATATGAGCTACTTTCAACCTGATTACTTGAATATATGTCTAGAATGTTCTTTTTCTTTCTCTCCTTCTTGTGGTTCTTCAGGTTTAGCTCTTCATGTAGTTTCTAGCATTTTTCCTTGGTGTGTCCATCAATGTTGCAATGATTTTTAGGAAATATAACACTTCCATTCTAAACCTAGTAGAAGAGAGGAAGAAATATTTAAGCTAGAAATAAAATGACAAATAAAACACACAGTACACATATATTTTACCCTAGAAACCCAAATGGTAAAACCAATATTTTTGGAGTGTCTTTCTCCCTTATTGTTTTAATATTTAGAATAAAAGGTTATATGCCTAGCCTTGGTCTACACTTAAGACACAATCGACATGATACCTTATTTCCTATACAAGAAAAACCCCATATCCAATTCGACTTACATCTACATGACCAACAACCTCTAAAATGATTGATCTAAAGATTATATTTTACAACATTACAACATGACTCATTTATAGGATTTACATTAGGAAAAATCCTATAGAAACATGCCTAAAAATTGTTATAGATCCACGCAGATAATTAGATACAAATCTTGTGAATCTCAGGATTTTTCTACAGTCGATTACCAAGTCAAATTCCCAGTCAACTACTAGTTGACCTTCATTTGATCTTCATTTGGTTACCACATGACCATATTTTGACCTCTTGTCAGTTTATCTCTTTGAATTGTTGATTACTTCGGATTCAACTTTTCCCAGTCGATCCACCTCAATTTTTGACTTTCACTTCCATTTGATCCACCTCGAATCGACATTCATTGCAAAGAATATAACAATCCAAGATTCTCCCACTTGTTGTCTTCTTTGATGAAACTGAGAGATTTACAAACTTTCATTCACAGACCTAGGGAACCAATTCCCATTTCCTCTTATCACCAATACAAGTTAACAACACTCACAAACTTGGTCAAAGAGTCTACTATGTTTTCCAATGTGTCTGCTTTCTCCAACAACACCTTGTTTTTTACCACCACGTCACTCATGAAATGGTATTGTACATCGATATGCTTAGTGTTGTAATGATAAGTTGGGTTCTTTTCCAAAAATATTTTTTCTTTGACTATCACAATTTATCTTCATATCTCTCTTCTCAAACCCAATTCCTGAACACAACCGTTACAACCATATTGCTTCTTTTATTCCATGAGTAGTTTCCATATATTCAAATTTTGTTGTTGAAAAGGCTACGATCACCCGTCTCTTACTCATCTAGTTGGTTTATCCACTAAACATCTTGAACATGTATCCACTGGTCGACCTTCATTGATCTAAATCTCCAACCCATTCGTCGTCGATAAATCCATGTACATCTATTTCATTGTCACCTCCATGTTTCCCTTGGTAGAATATATCATAATATTTTATGCCACACAAATACCTGAATGCTCTCTTGAAAACTATCCAATGCTCCTTTCAAGGTGTCGAAATGTATCTTCTCAGCACTCCCACTGCATGGGAAATGTCTGGTCGAGTATAGACCATCGAATACATTAGACTACCAACAACACTTGCATATGGGATACATTAGGGATGATTTTAAGGATGGAAAATTATTTGAAAATGTAGAAACCTTGGAAAGTATTACTAATCCTTCATATTCCAACTATAAAATGTTTGGCAATATTTTTGTAAAAATATTCAAATTTCTAAGGATTTAATATAGTTTGTATAAAATTTTGGTGACTTTTAAGGAAAAATAATTTTATCCTTTAGAATTTGGGTGAATCATAAATCCCCAATGTTAGCATTCAATCAGAATTCCCTGCTTGTCCTCCTTATTGCATGGAGGTGATTGACTATCTTCGGCTCTAACTTCCCCTCTATATTTTTGTTACATCTTTCTAATATATGTTGTAGAACTTTAACAGATGATGATTTATTCAATAGATTAACAGAGGATTGCAGAAAAATATTGATGGTACTTACTTTCTCTACAGATTATGTTTCACTGGTGTGTTCCATTGACGAGGGAATTTCGTACATTGGTACGTTCTGAGTATGTTGCACATCTGATGTAGATGCAACATCTTGTGTCAGGAACTCCGGTATGGCCTCCTTGAATGTTTATTTTTCTTTCCCCACATCAAAATGTTTTTGTGATTCAATATTATTCTTTTCCCATTGGTATTGTGCTAGGACCTATCTTACTGCATCAACTCATGTCTTAGCTCCTTCGCGCGTAACTATGATGATATTTCTTCCATCATCCCAGGCTTCTGCAAAATACACTAAACATTCTAATTGTCCTGGTTCCCTTTTTCTTGAATCTTCCCCAAAAGTGTTTGGAATTCCTCTGTATCATGGTTTGTTGCGTGAGAGTACATCCATGTTGCATGTGGAAGTGGAAATCCCCTTGCATAATGTTCTATATGTTGGGAATTGTGGCACACTATTGGACCTCTACCTCTTCCAAATACTCCTCTACCTCATCCTCCACCTCTGTACCCACCTCAATATGCTCATGATGTGTTGTACTGAGGCATCTGATTATACTACGCGAGGTTATACTATGGTTGCACAATGTTATACTGCGCCTGCACAATGATGTATTGTTTATGTTCATTATTATATAGAGGTGGTACTTGGTTGAATGGTGGTGCATTTGTCCCTGTCATCATCTCTTCTTTCACCCTATAAGTATCTGAAGTTCTTTCCCTCATCAAGTCCATTTTCCTACAATCTTTGTCATCATGTCCCGCTGATTTTCAAAAATTGCAGTATGAATTCTTGGGTACTATCTGGTAATTATGCATCATTGGACAATGATATGGGTCATGTTCACATGGTTTACATATCTCACACCATGGTCCTTCTATTGGAAATGGTTTTGGTAGCCCTATTTTCATATGTTGCACAAAAGTTGGGTAGTCGTTCTTTTCATGTCCTTCTATCCTTCATGTAGTACACCAAACAACTTCTCTTTTCTCTTTGCTCTTATTTTGGTTCAATTGAAATGTGAGGTTCTTTAGATCCTCCTTTAGATCTTATATTGATGGGTCTATCTTCTGATACTAGTTCTCTTCCAGTTGTAAGATTTCTTACAGAGCCTCTACTTGAGTTTGAAACTTCTGTTGTCTCAAATGGTATTTCATATGTGGTAGCATTGAATTCAGAAAGAGATGTCTATGTTGCATGTTAGTCATGACATATTTCAACTTACCCTTCAATCATTTGAACCTATGATCAATCTCCCAAACAGACTCACCTGGTTTCTGCCTCATTTCAATCATCTCATTCATGTAATGATCTTTCGAGCTAGGCTTCTTAAATTCATTTATCAACATCTTTTTTCACATCTTCAATCATCCTTGTTGTCCCTAGTGGATTGTTTACAACTAGGCTCATGTACCAATCCAGTGTGCAGTCTCTTAGCATGATATCTAGCTATGCAAGTTTTGTATCCTCATCTATGATATTCTTCGCTTCCTAAAACTTCTCATAGATGAACAAGTTCTTTTCAGGATCTTTTGATGCCCGTCCCTTGAACTCTAGTAGCCTAATGGTGGGATCATGTCTTGCCATCTTGAACAGTGATGAACTCCTACCTCCACGCGGTGTAGATATTTGACTACTACTTCTTGAACTGGCTCCTCCAATTGTTTCTCCTTGTTTAGATGTACTTCCTACTGTCTCTCTTCCACTAAAATTTGGTTGTCTAAATAGTGGTGTTATTTCTAGTGTATCAGTCACACACGGGGTTATGGGTTCCACACTGACACTAACATGGATAGGAGTTATGCCTTATGTTATTGCCCATGGATCTCTTGTATTCCTTTCATATGTTGCACGTATGATTTTCTCAATCTATTCCATATCCTGGATATCCTCTACCTCTTCTTCATCACTTGTCAATCCCTCTCTATATGCTATGGTTCTCTTCTTATTATTCATCTTATATTGGTAGGTTACTCCACTGCGTTTTTTTCCAGCTATTTCCATGATCTTCTTGATCTAATATTCCTCCATCATGATTGGGTTCATTTCCTCCTCCTTCTTTCCCTTATCCATCTCTTCCTCCATTTCTCCTCCTCTTGTCATTGCTTCCCCCATTCCCCCATGCATGTAGGGAAGTTTAGTTGTCTTCTTCCATAGTCATCACACCATTTTTATACAGTAAGACCTTGATTGAAGTATATAGAAATATGATATACCTACCCGCGGACCTCTCATAATATATTTCTCTATTGCGATGTAATACTTCGATGTATCTACTGCAAAGTCTGTGATAAACCTTGCAACAATACTGTCTAACCATAAATCCACAGCACACATGAATTTTTTGTTAACTTGTTGTGACTGTGTGATCTCCACATGATTCCACTCGATATGTTTGATTCGATTTGTAGGGTGGTTTTCTTTCAGCCTCAATAGCCACTCCTACAACACATGCGGGAAATCACAAAAAAATACCTCATGCAGGTTGTTGAACACGTACTTGTCTAGGTATTTGCGCGATGTTAACTTACAGTTTCTATTATCTTTCTCCACAAATTCAAGATCCTTTGTTTTCAACCATATTTCAATCTCCGCCTTTGTTGTATTCCATGGTGTGAACATTCCTTTTTATACCTTCGTTCTCTTTGTGATTATTTCATGGATCCCACTCACTCAATCCCATGCAGATCCACCCAGCAATGAAACCACTTTTTTGTTACTACTCTCTCTTCCTACTCTTAGGTTTACCCAGGTTCAGATATGAATAGGTTTCCAACAAAACCCTCTAAATCTATCGGCCCTCCTGGTAAACCAGAAGGCAACGCAACATACATAATGTATAGCGTAGTCTCACCTGAGATAGTCCTATGGGTGGCTACAAATCTCATATGCTTGCAGTCTAGGAAAGAGTGGGGATATGGGATTTCAATTCATCTTCTTAGGCCTTGATATGGTATTTCTTCCTATTGTTCTTTGTATTCATTCATCGATTAATTATATGCATGCCTTCTAACAGATCTAACCTACAACAAATCTCACAGACTTATCCATTCATCCATTCATCTTCTAACTACTTACATAAGGTAAACATGCAATCAATCATAGCACATAACATAGGTGTTACCGTGGTTCACCCCCTCCTAGGCTACATCCACAAATATTTGGTTCTTATGCTCTTCTATTTAGATTTCAGTAATAGATGTGCCACGTGCACTACAATCCCGATCATGCAGTTACAAAATAGGTTCAACAATTCTCTATAAGGCTGACTAGATTGTACGAATCTCCTCATCCTGCGATCTAACCTTCAATATATAGCTACTTTAACCTCCTATAGCTCAAAATCTTACAAAAATGGTATCAGATCTTACAATAGTTCTCCTAGCCAAGCAAAACAATATTCTCTAATATTCTAGAACCCTAACCTAGACCTCCTAGGTAGTTATTTATACTTATTTTTGTCTTATCAACCATTACAATCTCTTAAAAAAAACCTAACCCTAATGTGGTTAGGTTTTCCTGAATGTGCGCCTTGCATGCTTTCCTCCTTTGCATGCAGATTTCAGTTGCGCGTGTTGCTTTTCCTTCCAACTGTCTTTTTCTAATTTGAGCTTTAATTTCCAAAATTGGACTCTTCCTCAAAATAGACCTGTGCCCAACACCTTCATATGCCAACTATAATATGTTTGGCGGTATTTTTGTAAAAATATTCAAATTTCTAAGGATTTAATATAGTTTGTATGAACTTTTGGCAATTTTTAAGGTAAAATAATTTTATCCTTTAGAAACTGGGTGAATCATTTTTAGAATAGTGAATGTTTTTTGGGGAAAAACCATGGAAAATTATCCCATGAGACAAATTTAGCCCCTAAAATCATCCCTAGACATGTGCCATATTCACTATTTCTTCCTTTGTATTTGGACATTGTTCAACAATTATCTTTTCTCCCACAATAATTGGCACCTTACAGGTTTTCAATTTTGCATGTTGAAATGTTTCAGAATTGTTTTAATATTTCTTCTGATTCAACCAAATATTCCTATCTACTCGATCTCTCTTGATATCCATTCCCAAAATGAACTTTTCTACACCGAGATCCTTCATGTCAAACTTGGAGGATAGTTGCTTCCTCACCTCCTTTATTGCGTCCATGTTGTTTCTAATCAGCAACACGTCATCAACATACAATGATACATATATTAAATTCCCACCTTATTCTTTGTAATATATGCACTGATCAACTTTTTTTCTCACAAATCCCAGACTAAGGATGTATGTGTCGAACTTTTGATACCACATCCTTGGTGATTTCTTTATACCATAAAGGGACATTTTCAACTTGCATACCAAATATTTATTTTCCTTTACTACAAATCCTTTAGGTTGTTTCATGTGGATTTCTTCTTCCAGGTCCCCATTTAGGAATGTTTTCTTGACATCCATTTGTTCTATTTCCAAATAAAATGCTACATCTAGATACATTAGTACTCCAACGGAAGTTAATTTTGTAACATGGGAAAAATCTCACCGAATTTGACTCCTTAGACTTGGGAATATCCTTTTTCTACTAGTCAAGCTTTGAATTGATCAAATTGACCCGTCACATTCATATTGTTCTTGAATACCCACTTACTATTGATGTGATTTCCTCCAATAGGTAATTGGACTAATTCCCACATATCATTTTTTGCAAGGATTCAATTTGTTTGACCAGTCATCTTTTCAGAGTCTCCCCTCTATCGATTTGACTACTTACCTTACCGACTTGGGCTCCTCGTCAATGGAAATTAACATGAATACAAAATAGAAGTGAGGAGGAATATAGGAGTATACCTTTCAACCAATGTTCTTACTCGTACATAATTCCTTACAACCAGGCTTGGTTGTTCCACCTCTTCATCTGATTTAGTCGACTCATATGAATCATATTCTTCTTTGTTCATTAGTTCAAACCTCACCTTCTCTAAATTATTCTTTGTTTGAACCATCACTTCAAACTCAAACTTACTTCTTGTTTCTTTGAAGAGCACATCTCGACTCTACACTATTTTTCTTTATGCATGATCCCAAAGATTATATTGTTTCATTCCTTCTTTATATCCATTGAAAATACACTTGATTTCCTTCTTGTCCAACTTTCTCCCCTTTTCCTTGGGAACATGCACAAATGCATCACAACGAAATAATTTGATATGTGAAACCAAAGGATTTTTAGCAGATCATACCTCACGTGGAGTAATGTCAAGTAGTGTCAATGAAGGAGACATATTCACCATATATTTTGTACTGTCGACTTCCTCTTCCCATAATTCTTATGTGATCCTAGCACCACTAGGCATGCTCCTTTCCTTGTCCATCAACGTTCTGTTCATTCTCTTGGAAAATCCATTTTTTTGTGGGGTATATGGTGTGGTATTTTGGCATGCTATACCACATTGCTTGAAAAACTGCTTAAATTATTTTCCATGGTATTCACCATTGATTTTAGTTCTCAATATATTAATCTTGTTATCTGTATGTTTTTCAAAAAGAGACTTAAACTCTTTGAATCTCTTGAAAATATCTCATTTCTTCCTTAGAAATAATCCATGTCTTCTTGGAAAAATCATCTATGAAGGAGACATAATACAAGGATGCACCAAGTGAAGGCACTAAAATAGGGCCAAACACATCAGTATGAACCAATTCTAGAATCTCATTTTCCCTTGTCTCTCTAGATGGGAACATCACCTGAATTTGTTTTCCATATATACAATGTTCACAAAATTCAACTTCTAAATTACATTTAGGGAAACCTTCGACCAAACCTTTTTTATGCATAGTTCGAAGTCATTTTTCTCCAATGCATCCTATCCTCTCATGCCATATCATTGTCGGGTCAACTTTACAATGACTTGTTGAGTCGGTTTGAATTCAATCAACCTGCATTGAGTCTAGTCGATTTGAATTCGATTTGACTTCAGGAACAATGATGATGTTGCATCCAATATATTCAACATTAGCTAACAACTTGTATAGGGTTCCAATCTAAACTCCTCTAATTAATACCATCGCACATTTGACCATCTTGAAAGTATCCTTTTGAAATAGAGTGTGCACTCTTGCATCACTTGTCTTACTGATAGATATCAATTTTATTTCCAAACCTAGAACATGTAGAAAACCTAGAAGTGTTCTAGTCCTCCCATCCTGTAGCATTAGTTGGACTCTTCCCTGTCCGTTTTTTTTTTTTTCAAGTCATCCCCCAAGAATACATATCCTCCTATATATTATTCATATTTGCAGAACTATTCTCTATGTGGTGTTATATGATAGGATGTTCCTGAGTCGATCAACCAAACATTTTGATCCAACTATGTACTAGTTGATTCCAGGTATACATCGCCTCCCTTATTTGGAGTCATACTTCTCTTAATTTTTTGATTCTCATCGGATCCTATACTAAATTCCATTTCCTTCAACTTGAAGTCCATTTTATAATGCCCAAATTTACTGCATTTCTAGGATCTTCTCATTCTCATCGAATGTATAGGGGATTTAGATATACCTTTCAACTTAGACTTTCTATTGGAGAATTCGGAATTATCTCTGTCAATTGGTCACCCTCTCACCACTAATGCATATTTCATCGATCGTTCGATGTTCTTCATTCTCATTTCTTCTGACAGTATAGATGAAACCACATATTCTAGAGATAATATGGTTGAATTAATCCCTATAGCCATGACTAAGATATCCCATGAGTCTGGTAAAGAACATAATAGGACAGTATATTTCTCTTCCTCATCTATTTCAATATCCACATAAGATAAATGAATTATTATGGTATTAAGTTCATTTAAATGCTCATTTATCAAATTGTCCTCACTCATCCTTATAAGATACAATTGTTTCTAAGTAAAAACTTAATTACCAGGGATTTCGACTGGTACAAGCTTCCAACCTTGTCCCACGGTTTCTTGGCCAAATCTTCACCTGAGACATTCAACAACACTGAATATACAAGAAAAAGTCAAATCATTCTCCTTTACCTTCTCTCGATTTTCTCCCATTCTTCCCTTGACATACCTTCCATAATGGCACTTAGACAAATCACTGCCCATTGTTCTTGATCTATAAGGAGATCTTCAATTTTAAGCTTCCAAAGCTCAAAATTCTGGCCATTTAATTTTTTGATCTCTATTCTCAAGCTACTTTCCATTCCTTAAGAAAAAATTTAAAGGTCAAATGTTGCATCCAAAGACGTTATTACTCTAATGGAAGTTAATTTTTCAACAGGTGTTATCCACATTTTTGGTTATCAAGATGATATTATGATTATGTCATGATGATGGAAGATCAAACTCTTCATTAAGAACATTTTCCTGAAGAAGGTTACACTTGTCATTTTCTCAAAATCATATTTTGAAAATAGTTC
>ML777905.1:563764-598085 GCA_009831015.1 Picea engelmannii | reverse complement strand
ATGTCCACCATCCATTTCTCTTAGTTCATTCAATATCTAGATCTAGGGAAAGAGTAGTATTCTGTCACGTTTTGTTCCAGATCCAGGTGGATCTGGGGAGATTGGTCTGTGTCTGCACTCACGAATTTATCCATAAACAACAGGGGAAAAAATCTCACCGAAGTCGACTCCTTCAACTTGGTAATATCCTCTTACTGCTAGTCAAGATTTGAATTTCTCGACTTGAATTGTCTTGTTCATATTCTTATTGAATACCCACTTACTACCAGCGTAGTTTCTTCCACTAGGTAATTGGAATAAGTCCCACATATCATTTTTGTGCAAGGATTCCATTTATTGGACCATGGAATCCTTCCAAAGTATCCCCTCTATCGAGTTGACTGCCTCCCTGACCAACTTGGGCTCCTCATTGGTGGAAATTAACACAAATGTGGAATGTAAGTCAAGAGAACTATACCTTTTGATTGGTTTTCTTAATCGTACAGACCTCCTTACAACTGGGTTCAGTTGTTCCACCTGTTCATCTGATTGAGTTGACTCATATGAATCATATTCTTCTTTGTTCCTTATTTCAAACCTCACCTTCTCTATATTATTCTCTATTTGAACCATCACTTCAAACTCAAACTTCCTTATGAATATTATAAATACCACATCTTCACTGTACACTATTTTTCTTGATGCATGATCCCATAGCTTATATCCTTTCATTTCTTCTTTATATCCAATGAAAATACACTTGAATTCCTTCTTGTCCAGCTTGCTTCCCTTTTCCTTGGGAACATGCACAAATGCATCAAAGCCAAATAATTTTAGATGTGAAACTGAAGACTTCTTACAAAACCATACCTCATGTGGAATCATGTCGACTAGCGCTGACGAAGGAGACATATTCGCCAGATATTTTGCAGTGTTAAATTACTTTTCCTAGAATCTTGTGTGAGCCCAACACCATTGAGCATGCTCCTTTCCTTGTCCATCAATGTTATTTTCATTCTCTCAGAAAACCCATTTTGTTTTTGGGTATATGGTGTAGTATTTTGGAATTCTATGCCACACTTCTTGTAGAGGTACTCAAATTCTTTTCCACAGAATTCACCACCGTTGTCAGTTCTCAACATCTTAATCTTATTATCTATATGTTTTTCAACAAGAGACTTAAACTCTTTGAATCTCTCAAAAACCTATGATTTATTCCTTAGGAAATATAAACATGTCTTCCTGGAAAACGTATCTATGAAGGAGACATAATATAGAGATCCACCAAGTGAAGACACTAAAACTGGTCTAAGCACATCACTATGAACCAATTCTAGAATCCCCTTTTCCCTTGTCATTGTAGATGGGAATGCCACTCGACTTTGTTTTCCATATATAAAATGTTCACAAAAGTCAAATTCTAAATCACATTCAAGGAAATCTTCAACCATGCCTTTTTTATGCATAGTTCGAAGTCCTTTTTCTTCAATGCCTCCTATCCTCTCGTGTCATAGCATGGTTGGGTTGACTTGATGATGACTTGTCGATTAAGTTTGAATCAACTTAGCCAGAGTTGAGTCGATTCAATTGAAATTTGAGTTAACTTTAGGAACAATGACTTTTTTTCATCTATTCGAGTCAAAATTCCCTAACAACTTGTATAGGGTTCCAATATGAACTCATTTCATTAATACCATCTCACCTCTGATCATATTGCACGTATTGTTGGATAGGAATTTTGGATAGATTTTTTATGAAAATCCTAAGTATGGAATATATGTGAATTAGAAGAAGAAAGAAGACAAGGCAAGAGAAAAGTGTGTAGAAAAGGCACATTCATTCTTGGGAGTGCACAGTAGAGGCACATGCAAGTGTACAATGTGAAATAATAACATAATTAGCATAGAATAAAGAAGGGTAATAAATAATGAGAACAAAACATAGAATAAAGAAAGAAATGTTAGCAGGCAGAAAGGAAGGATAAAATATCAACATGCCAAAAGAAGAAAGATGTGAAAAAGTAGGAAGAACAACAATTGAAGTGTAAAATCAGCATGCATACATAAAAGAAGGAAAAGAGATCCTAAAAAACAAGTCAACACAAGTTTTCATGAGTTAGAATACGATGTAATTGGGTTTTTTAGATATGCAAAGTAGGGTTTTGAGCCATAGAATTTATGTATAAATATGTAATGGCTTGGGCATATTAGGATTTTTTTTTCATTACAGGTTCATCAGGTATGTTATGTTTAGTGATGAGAGTGAAAGATTCGATGTCTAAATGTTAGGGAATGGTTGTAGAGAGAGAGGCTTGCATTGCAGAGTGGCAAGGAAAGATGAAGAGAAAGATAGCATGATGTATTCATTGTAAGTGTAGTGCACAAGCCTGAGAAGATTACAACAATAATAATAAATAATCCATCCATTGTGGATGTAGCCCAAAGTTGGATGAACCACATTAACCCATGTGTATGCTTGTCTTTTATGTGATTGATCATGAATATTTTCTTTATGCATGTTAGGTTAGATATATTGTTTACATGATCACTGCGCAATAGTTATGAATGTTACATAAAATAGTTTATGTTGCAATATGAAGTATAATGGTACAATATAATTAGATTCATTAAGTAACCAAGGAAGAGAAAGAAAAGGATAATACACAAAGAATAGATGCGTACAAATGATTAAGATGATCACCTCCCATTCCCTCACTACTACAGAAACTCGGTTCCTACATCCCCAATAGATTCCTCAGGTGAGACTTTAATTTCATGTAGGTGATGCCAAAAGGGATGGTTTCTGAAGGTTTTTGTCGGTTAAGATAACTTGAACCTAGGTTCTTATAACCCCACACAAAAAAATGGTTCCATTGTCAGGACCTGGCATCTATGATTGAGGGAATGTTTTGGATTCCAACTAAGAAAGAGATATCATAATGGATAGAAGGGAAGGAATGAGAATTTTCTCAAAAAGAGACAAAAACGTTTGGATGTGTGATGAGAAATGGATGCAACGGTATGTGTACACAAAGCTGCATGAGATTTTCTTTAGAAAATTTATTATTATTTTGGTTGAATGGTTAGACAAATTAGTGGAGAATATTGGAAGGTACCGAACTACAGTGCTAAGTAAATGCACTCTTGTGTTGGTAAGGAAACTGAATTTAGTAAGCAACACGACTTCTTGTGCAGTTGATTTCTAGTCATAAAGTATATTGCGAGGATACATTACATAATTTGTAGTGGATTGTACCTAGCCATACAGTGTTGCAGAGAGGGATTTATTCAAAGGTCCGCATGGAAGTTTCATGAAATCGTTGCGTACATGGATAAATATGCTATTATGCTACATGTGATGACAATGGATTATGATTGCTAAGGGGATTTGGGCACATAGGGGAACTGGGGGATGACAGGAGGATCATATGAATATAGGAAAACATGAAATAAGAAATGAGGGAAGGGAGGGGATGAGGATGAAGAGAATAGAAGAAGTTGTATCAGAAGAAAAATACAACTTTGGAGTACTGGCCAGTGGAAGAAGTTACAAGAGGTGAAATATTGCGGTTGAGAAATGAGAGTCATGTAGTAAGCCTGAGTGGAGAGGACCTTGCACAATAGTCCATATCATATATATACCATATGTAAA
Organism: Picea engelmannii; assembly: GCA_009831015.1. Lineage (NCBI taxonomy): Eukaryota > Viridiplantae > Streptophyta > Pinopsida > Pinales > Pinaceae > Picea > Picea engelmannii. The sequence continues at coordinate 594,455 of ML777905.1, read as the reverse complement.
AGGAGAGGAGGAGGAGTTCCAGTCCAATCCCATAGTAGAAGATCTGTTAAGTCCTACTCATGCTGTATCTTGTGTCGAATCCATGACCCCATGTGCATCACCAACATATGAGGTAACAATTAAATATTATTCAAAATAAATCATAGTTATCAAGGGTGGACAAAGTAGTAGTAATCATAGTAGTAGAATCAATGTGTAGAGTCAGATTCAACCAATATCACCTAGGGGAGGTACTACACAAATATACATGTCAAGGGTAGACAACACCCTCATACTATCTGAGTTCTAGGGAGTTGGGTAAGAGGACCTAGAACAACATCTATTTTTCTATGAGACAACTTGGGATGAAAAGAATGTACAAGATGAGAATGTAAGGATTTCATAGTTAGAAACCACCTTTAAAGTTCACACATTAGTTTGGTACATGAAACTATAGAGTACCATGCCTATGGGACAATCCAAGATTATAATAGAAATTATACAAGAATTGTTGAAAGAGTTCAAGAATCCAAAGTGTGAGTCATAGTACATTACATAGTTGAATGAGATAAAATAGGTGCATAATGAATCAGTCTTGTATTATGAACAACGTTTTAAGGATATGATGGGAAGAGTGAAATTATAGATCCCTGATCAATCACATCAAGAATGGTTTATTGCAGGACTTATACCACACATTCACAAGACATTGATTCAATAGAAAGTTGCATCATAGCCTAAAGCTTTGGATATTCCAATGAAATTGGAAGAATCCCCTATAGGATATAGTCAAGGGATAGTGCAAGTCCAAACATAGTTAGCTTCCTTGAAAATTCAACTAGTAGAACTTACAAAAGGGAAGGAGAAACGAGAGCATGTCTGGTGTACCAAGTGTAGAACCATAGGCCACCAAAAGGACGAATGCCCAACATTTTCACACTATTTGGAGACTGGAGAACCGCATCCATTACTAGGAGGGGTATATTTTGAGATATGTAATAAATGGGGACATCACCCAATGGAGTGTCCATGACTACAGAAATATTAGAGTACACCAAGGAGCTTATTTTACAATTTCTTCCAGTCAGTCGGACATGAAGAGAAGAATTTCCATGCATTTGATTTGATGAGAGAGTGCACTTCATATATGTACAAGATTCAGGAGGATAATGTCGTGACAGTAGGAGGTGGTCCACAATATAATAATCAGAGAGGATTTAATCCAGTAAACAAAGGAAATTTTGGCAGAGGTCGAGGCAAAGGAAATTTTGGTAGAGGAGGTATAGGACTGATAATATGTTATAATTGTAATAAACCAGGATACTTACCTCATGATTGATCAAACCCTTGTACAAAATGAACATACTGTAGAGAATTGGACCACACGACAAAATATTTTCCTCAACTACTTTCTAAGTGGTAGGAAAGAGAAAATCAGAACCAGAACCCAAATCAGAATGTACAAAAAATATCAACCAAAAAACACAATGAAATACCTAGAATAGTAGTTGTTACACATGGAGGAACTAGAATAGGGGATGATGAGATGAATGGAGGAAATCATGCTAAGAAATGGGTAAGGAAATCAATAGGACCTATGTCAACATTTTAACCTCAGAAAGAGAAGGAGACATATCAAATGGAAATAAAAGAGATACTAGGATTCGATTGGGTTGCATCAACATCATCTGCACCTCATTTTTATGATCACACTATTCCAAAGAATCCACTTGGGAAGGTAAGTACTCTATGAGAGTTCTTGAGAAGTTGTGTAGATTTAATGAAAGATGAAACTACATTGAATGCATTATATGAAATGATTGAACATTGCACACAAGAAAGGGAAATTCATATTTCCCAACGGGCGGTGAATTAGGTGCTACATAGAAAGAGGACCAATGGAGAATTAAAATTAAGTGCACAGATTGGGGAATATGATGTCGATAATGTTAACTTGGAATTAGGGTCTGATGTGAATGGGATTCCAAAGAAGATCTGAGAGATGATATGAAATCCCAATTTAATATGGTCTCTTGTTCAGTTAAGAATAGCAAACCAACACAAGATAGTATTGGTTGTCTGATTGACAGGAGTACCTGTCAATATAGATGGAGTGCGTAGCATGGAAGACTTTGAATTTGTTGAGATAATGGATGATAATAAACCATATCCAACCTTGATGGGACTTGAATGGGCTTTTGATAATTAGGTGATCATTAATATGAAGAGGAGGGAAATTATATTTGAGGTAGGAGACTTGACGGTTACTGTTGTTAGAATATAGAATATTGTGTGCTCATTTTACCATTGACAATACCCTTGTCACCCAACCATAGGCCGAAGCCACCTTCCGAGCACCTTAACCTTGACTGAGAATTACTTCGGAAGAAAACCCTAGGCTAGATAGCCAAACAAGGTGTAGCGCATCTTCCTCCAAGGATATTGCACCAACAATAGCTAATCAGATAGTCCAAACCATAGACAAGAGATAGTCCAAGCCAATAATGAAAACTAGTTGTTGCAACAGCTGCACCTACAACTCTCCTCCACACGTGCGCACCAAAATGGGAATTGCAGTGCGCACCAATTGTTTCTCTATAATTCTTAGATGTGTCAAATGAGAACTGGTGCCCTGTATTTATAGTGGTTTTGCCAAATTTGTTGGGGTTGACATCTCCTTCTGGGTACATGTCTTCTTAGTATATTATTATTATTTCTAGTCAACTTCTTCTCTTGGAGGATAATAACCTAATATAAAGTATCTTCTTGAGTTGACAAGACTTCTAGGGTTATTAGCCAACTCATTTGGGGTTTCTCTTGCTTTTCAGAGTCTTCTATTCTCGTCTGGTTTACACGTGGAGGTAAATACCTCCTGCAGCTACCATATTATTAACACTCCCTCCTAGCTAGGGAGGTTTTATAGGTAATGGTCTTGGGCACAAAAACATACCATTTACCCGGTAGCATCAACATAGTCGTTTAGACTATCTCATGACTAGATCATGAGCATCACCATCACCATCAGTTGCATAATCTATCGAAACCATACTTCATCTAAGTAATTAGACATGATGCTGGATAAGTCACTCATACCATAGAGTGACACAAGTCATTCTTATAATCTATAAGAGTAAATGATTTGAACTATTTTCTATCTGGAAAATCTCTATCATCATTCATCTAGATGATGACTATCTCCAATAAAATTTTGATAGTCTTCAAGGAAATTAGAATAAAAAATAGAACACAACTGTGTCTATACATAGTAGTACATAACTACAATCCAGTGGTACACTACCACACCAAGTAACACACAAGTACTTGATCAACAACATATAGTCACGAACAGTGGAACATATCCACCACAATAGTCTTCATCTACTGTCATACAGTCTTCATAACAAACATATGATAGAAACCTACACAGAAACAATGTTATGATGTAAAATGAATCACCTGGGCCAATATTTCACTCACATTTGTGAGCTCTGAAAGAATATCTTCCCGAAGAGTAGAACAATGAGATATCTGGACTATTCTTCTCAAGCAAGGAAGAATAACTATCCTATCTTCTGAACCTGTATCATTCCCCACCCTGGGCCATTCTTCCTACACTAATCAAAGTGCACCCTAGAGAGAATGTATAACCCTAAAGAATGTTTATCCTGGACCATTCCCCACCCTGAGCCATTCCTCCTACACTAATCAAAGTGCACCCTGGAGAGAATGTATAAACCCTAAGGAATGTTTGCCCCTAATTGTTGAGCTTGGACCATTTACCACCCTGGGCCATTCCTCCTACACTAATCAAAGTGTACCCTGGATAGAATGTATAAACCCTAAGGAATGATTGTCTGGACCATTTCCTCTATTAACCATAAGAGGAAAACACTGTCCTGCATCAAACTCCAAAATGGACCATTCCTCATGTTAACCACAATGAGAAATCACTGTCCGACGAGGTAGGCCAGTCTTCTTGAGTAACCCTCAAGAAGAGAGACTTCCCTAGACCACTCCCCATGTTAACTACAATGGGAAATCATTGTCTATGATACATTAGCAATCAGACTACTTCCCATGTTAACCACAATGGGAAGTCCTTGTCCGTCAAAAATCTCAATCCACTTTCTGAACAGGAAAGCATCTGTCCAAGATGGACTATTTTTCAATGAATGTCTTCAATAATATTTTCAGTGCTCCATCCTAACCTGGAGATTCATTTCTTCCTTTTTCAGTAAGAAGGAAGTTGTTTCCATGAATTCCAGCTTGAGTACACAAACTCTTTCATCTTGAATAGAAGCTTTACCAAAATGTCTGCTTATCTGCTCATTTGTGGAGATATGTATTCAGAGAATCACTTTCTCCTTTCTGAACTTCATTACGGATAATGTAATGCTTTATTTCAAATGTACTTTAGTCTGGAACACTGTGAAGGATTTATGTAGCTCTGAACAATAGAGTATATCATAGTTGGAAAACTGGAACATATCCATGTGGCACTTCTTTTGTCATCATGAGATCTGATCTACTGAGTAGTCATCTTGATGTTATAGGAAATCTTCACCGCGCTTCTGTTGTTGACTAGAGGTTCTCCACCAAGTTATCTTTTTTTATATACATATGAGAGTCTCTTTCTAGTATGCCTCAAAGTCTTGATATTTCTCTCCATATTCTCTTTATTCAATTTCTCTGGAAAACATTCTTTGCATTCATCTGATGTAGAACTCCAATTCATGGATGTTGCAGATGATATAATGACTCATGTGGTGATATGTCTAGTGTACTGGAACAAGTAATCATTATAGTCTTCTCCCTCCATCTGGGATAACCTCTGGTTCTAGATATTGCAATGCTTTCATTCATCATGACTTTTATTTCTTCTGCTTGATTACTTTTAATGAGTTCATATCAGGCTGGTAATCTTGTGATTCTTGATACAATGAGTTGGTTGTTCTAGTTTCTCTTTCTTTCTTGGAATCCTCATGTTCTTATTCATGTTTTTCTTTAGCTCTTGGGTCCATGGAGTTTCTTATAGATTCCATTCCCTAGAGATTCCACTTCTTCCTTTCATCATAGGATCACGGATCTGGATGGACAACCAAGAATAATTTAAGGCTTCTCTTCAAAGAAGTCTTCTCCTGTAGTTGAACTAAACATGTACTATCTTTCATGGCTGCTACTATGGATATATATATTTCATCATCTTCAATGGATCATAGGATTAGCTCCCTCCTGATCCTTGCTTCATGTATAAGTCCATATAATCGACTCCCTCCGTCTAAAAAAGTCCATACTTCCATATGCATCCTTATTGTCTTCTGCAATATATAATTGGCTCTCTTTTCCAACAAAGTGCATGCTTCCATCTTGTTGTTTTCTACAAAATGTCACAAGTCTTTTTCCAATTTCCTCACGATTTCTGACTTCTTTTTGTCTTTACCTCTTCTAAGTATCTTCATGATTGATTTGTCTTATCTTTTAATAGCTTCCACATGATTTATATTTCATTCTTTCATATGTATTATCTAATGATATCTATTTTCATCTTGTTTGTTCTTCCATGGGTATAGTTCTTCTTGGAACATATTATCTTCCAAGAGATAGATATACAGGATATGTACAGAGATGATGCAAACAAGATATGTACAAGAAATAAGAAGAGTGTTGTTACCTTTTAGAAGAAGAATTCTCTTCCATCCCGCTTAGTCTTCTTTGTAGGTTCCTTTTCTTCGGAAGTTGATTCTTTGTGTTTCTCCTTTCTTTTCTTCAGCTCAAGACAATGATTCTTGTAGTGACCATACTTTCGACAGTTGAAGCATTGTACTTCTAAAATGTCTTTCTCTTGATTTGGCTTGCTCCTTGAGCCAAACTTCCTTTTGTTCTTGAAGTTCTTGAATCTTGTTGTGAAGGCTTGATCATCCTACTTATTTTAGAGTTTCTCTTTTGCATTGATCCTTGATTCTTCTTGAGCACAACAAGTCCAAAGTTCTTCAAATGTTGGATACTCCTTCCTTGTGTTCATGCTTGCGGAAAATGCATCCCACGTCTTGGAAAGACCATTGAGTACTATGTTTACCAATTCTTTATCTGAAGTGATCTCTTCAATAGCTTGTAGTTGATCTCTTAATTGAGACATCCTCACAAAATATGATGTTATGTTGTCATCATCATTCATCTTCATGTCACGGAACTCATTCTTCAGACTCCTAACTTGTCCAATGTTTCTTACTGAGAAGAGATTTGTTAGGGAATCGTACATCTTCTTCAATGAGTCAAGATGGGAGATGTAGGGTATCAAGTGGTATTTTATAGAATCCACTATGATACTCATGGAATTGATGTCAACATCTTTGAACTTCTCCATAGCTGCAACATTCTGTGGTTCCTTCTCTTTTCCTTCTTCAAACTCTGGTTTCATGATATTTCCTTTTATGATATCCAACACTTTATTCTTGGTAAGGATGAGGTCAACCCTTGTCTTCCAAGCTCTGAAGTTAGAGGCTCCATCTAACATTTTCTCATACTTCATAGAGTTAGTCATGGCTGCTTGACTTGGTCAACCCTAGATTTGACCAGAATTTCAAACTTCATGTCTTGGCTTGCTGAGAGTATCAGGAGATGTGCTAGAATAGAGTGCACTGATATATCCAAATATTAGGTCAATCCATTCACTTAAGGTGTCTCAACAAGAGGTTTTAGGTTTTTTCCAACTGCTCCTGCTAGTAACCCTAGCGACAGTGTCTTGGAAGTTGCTTCTGCTAGTAACCCTAGCGACAGTTCCTCTGTGAGCTCAATATCCTAGTGGCTATGTTTCCTTCCAACATTTAGACTAAATGAAGGAGGTGTGGGCCAAAAACCTGTTAGAATATAGAAGATTTTGTGCTTGTTTTACCATTGACAATACCCTTGTCACCCAACCATAGGTCGAAGCCACCCTCTGAGCACCTTAACCTTGACTGAGAATTACTCTAGAAGCAAACCCTAGGCTATATAGCCAAACAAGGTGTAGTGCATATTCCTCCAAGGATAGCGCACCAACAATAGTTGATCAGATAGTCCAAACCCTAGACAAGAGATAGTCCAAGCCAATATTGAAAACTAGTTGTTGCAGCAGCTGCACCTGCACCTCTCCTCCTTACATGCACACCAAACTGGGAATTGTAGTGCCCACTAGTTGCTTCTTTGCAATTATGAGATGTGTCAAATGAGAACTAGCACCCTGTATTTATAGTGGTTCTGCCAGAATTTTTGGGGCTGACTTCTCCTTCTGAGTACGTTTTTGTTCAGTATATTATTATTATTTTTGGCCAACTTCTTCTATTGGAGGCTAATAACCTAATATAACTTATATTCTTGAGACGACAATATTTCTAGGGTTATTATCCAACTCATTAGGGTTTTCTCTTGCTTTCTGGATTCTTCTATTCTCGTTAGGTTTACACATGGAGGTAAATACCTCCCGCAGCTACCATAATATTAACAACTGCACCATTGAACTAGACATAAGGAAAAAGGTACATAGAGCCAATGAGGGGGAAGAAAATTGACAACTTATTTAACATGAATGCAGGGATGGAAAATTATGTGAAAAACACTATAGATGGTGCGCTAATTTGGAGAAGTATTAATTCATGTGCATAATATTCATAGGAAGGTCTAGAGAATTGGTGACAAAGGATACATGAAGTATCAACTAGACGATGTACACACATAAACTGATCATTGTGTTGGATTGGAATGAAGCTATGTGATCCACCCAGGTATGATGGATTGACTAAAATAAGATTGTTTTTAAAGGAATTTGAGTTGTAGGTACCTGAGAAACAAAGGTTTTTGGCACTAGATTTTGTCTTGAAAGATACTCCATCCAAATGGTGGGATTCACACAAATACGAGATGCTAGACTAGTCGTAATTTCAGATATTAATGCATGTGAGATTTGGTACCAAGTTAGAAAATAGTTCATATAAGTATATAGAGATAAATGACCCAACAAGTCATGTGGAGAAGTGCATAGCCATATGGAGCTCAGTACTGAAGAAGGAATGGACACACAATTTATACATACACTAGATGCGATTATGAAGAACTAATATCTAGATATGGAAATGCATAGAGAAACAACAATTTGGGAAGAGATTATTCAAAGTTTCAAGGTAAATTTTACTTTTGAACAAAAATATAGACTGATAAAGGAAATGTTACAGGTTATTCGAACGAATATATTCTCAAAATAAGGGAATATAGAGGTGGTACCAATGTGCAGTGCGCACAAAGCTTCTATAAATGTTCATGAATTACTTGAGTGTTGCAATGTCATGAAAGAACATGATGAGGAAGATCCCAAGAATGTGAAAGTACCAAAAAATTAGGGGAACATGTGGTACAAGGGCCAAATCATGAATATGTTGCATATACACAACCATTAAAGATGTGAAAAGTAAACATTGGGATGACAGAGAATCCAAAGTTTGTGTAGGTAGGAGATTATTGGAGTGATGAAATGGTGGATAAGATTATAGATTTATTGCACACATATCAAGATATATTCCCAATTACATTCTCAAAAATGAAGGGGATAGCTATAGAATTATGTGAAATGAAGATCCCTTTAAAACCAGGTGCTAAACCAGTGCGATAGAGACCCTACAGGTTAAATCTGAAGTACAAAGAGAAGGTGAAAGAAGAAATGGATAGGATGTTGAATGTAGGGATTATTGAACCGATGGTGGAATCAGAGTGGATAAGTCCAATGGATGTACAAGGTAAGAAAACAAGTGGAATTAGGATTTGTGTAGACTTGAGGAAGCTGAATGATGCATGCATACATGATCCATTTCCAACATCCTTCATAGATGAGGTACTTGAGAATGTAGGAGGGAAAGAGGATTATTCTTTTAGAGATGGATTCTCATGGTACCATAAGATCAAAATTACATAGGAGGATCGGTATAAAATTACTTTTGTGACAAAGTGTGGAAGTTATCATTACACACAGATTCCCTTTGGACTGAAGAACGAGCCTGCATTTGTTTCAAGAGTTGTGGTTGCATACTTTAAGGAATTTATTCATAAGTTCCTTGAAGTGTACTTAGATGAATGGAATTTTTTTATTCTACTAAAAAATCATATAAAAGTACTCAAAATAATGTTGGATACGTGTAGACAATGCCAGATTTCGTTGAATTTGAAGAAGCGTATTTTTTGTGCACCTTTTGGAATCTTGTTGGGACATGTGGTCTACAAGTAGGTCTCATTAGTAGATCCTACCAACTGCATTAATTCTATATTTACAACTACGTACATAAATCATACAGCTGATGGAAACTTGTTGGCAGCCAATACAATTTTTTCTATTGCCCTATAAGCTGCCTACACCTATGTCTTCTGAACTTCAAATTGTCGTCGCATTTTGCAAATAAACAATATTTTCATTTCTTGCGACACTTGCAAATTGGTCTCCATTTAGTTTTCACGACTGTAAGCATGAAAACTCCTCCATCGTTCTTTGAACTGTCATGATCTTTTATTGATATTTTGAGTGGCACTTACCTTTGGTTTATCATTAAGTGGCTATAAGGATTTTCGAACTATGCCTATTTGCCTGTTCTTACTTTGATTGCGCAACTGGATTTTATTAAACTGGTAAGGCATTGAGCATGAACATTTATGTTTTTTGAAACTTGCCTAGTCATTGAATTACATAGGGGTCATGGTTTATTTTTGTTTATATATATATGATGTGATCCTTATCGTTATATCTCTTGGCTTGTAAATTTTATGAAATCGATTGTCACAATGTTTTAAAACCTTTGATTAAACATTTATGCAATGGCGCATTGGTTAAACATTTGGGTTTTGATTTTACGTTGAATGACAATGGTTTGAAATATTACAATGGCGCATTGGTATATCATTCATCGTTTGATTTTTGGGTTGGATGAATAGTATGGTTTGAACTATGTTATAATTGTTTCAACAGTGGGTTAATTCGCCGGTTGTACTTTGCCATTACTATTTTGCATGGTGGTAAGTGATTCCAGCACCCTCACATGCGCACATTAATGCTTCCCCTTTGATCGTTCATAGTGGTTAAACCAAATGACTCTACTCCTGTGTGCTGTTGTTTTCGAACCAAACCCTTATCATGTGCTCGCACCATGGCTCCAGTCGTGAGGGCTGAACCGAATGGTAGCCAGGCTCTGTTGATGTTCGACAGTGCCCGTAGTGACCTTGAGGACAATGGGTGGCTCCCGTTCTTGCAGAAATTTGAAGGTTTTAACCTCTGCGTGGTTAGGTGATTCGCCATGACCTTTGATGGATGTCGAGCCAAGGTCGGCGATGTTCAATTGTAAATTGACGAGAAGTTTATCAGTCTTGCTACGGGTTTGCCTGCCACTGGACAATGATGGTCCAAGAATTGCAAAGTGGAAGAGGTCCCTTGGACATTGCTCTTCCAGTCGCGTAAGGTTGGCTCCTGTGACAAAGGTTTACCTGTGACCATGCTTAAACAACACTGGCATGACTTATTGATGATTATCAAACAATTTATTACCTGCGAAAGTTAGTATGGTTTTGTTTTCTTACACCACCTTCGTTTGATTATGGTTTTTATGTGTTATCAGCTAAATATGTCCTATTATTTGCATAGAAGCCTGTTCAAAATGTCTAAGAAATACAAAAGGAACCAGGCTGATAGCATCCTCTTTCGCTATGGGCTAGTTAAAATGATTGTTGTTTATCATTTGGGGTTACACGAAGACTGTTGGAATGATTTCCTTGCTCACAATGGTTTTGAGGATTCGAATCCTCCATAGGTTGACAAACCTGTGGTGACCCAGAACAAAGCTATGCCCCGGGTACCCTACAGTATTCTATTACCTAAACCCTTACCCGACTAAACTATCGACCTACCCCACTCTGTGACCAAGGATGTCGAAACTGTTAAGCCTGTGGGCAAGAAGCCCAAAGCCAAACCCACTGCAAATGCCAAAGGCAAAAAGAATGCTCGTTTAATCTATCGAATGGCAAGGAATAAGACGAAACCTCCTATCGAACTAAACCCTATTGTGTTGAGTGAGGATTCCAACTCGAAAGTTGAGCGTTTCCTGGCTAGTGAATACCCCTATTCGAAAGGTTTGTGTGCCAAACCCTCGTATGACTTCGTGTCAAATCTACCACCTTGCTTGCAAAATGACCCTAACTACCCAGGCATTAAGCTATCTTGTGAAAACCCCGGTCATTCATCTAAACCCTCTCCTGCTCTATCGAAGCCTACAATGCCACCCTGTGATCAATGCAGCTCATGGTTAGAGAGATATTATCTTGATGTGTCGATGCTACAGTCAAAGATTAAATCTTTAGAGGACCATGTTACACTGCTTACCTGTCAAAAGGCTGAGCTACAGACCACTGATAAGAGACAAAGAACGACAAGCTCCATTTTGTTTAAAAATGTGGAATCGGCCATGGCTGTGGTGAATTCTAAGCTGGCATAATTGGATAGCCTCGTCACACAGGTATGTGTAATATCAATCATTTTTGTAAATAGTATGAGTTTATATAACGATTCAAATTTATTTTGAATAGCTCTGTCCAACATTGATTGGTTTCGTTACATTGTATACTTAGCCTTGCTTTGACTGAATGGAATTTCGTTTCCCAGTTTAGTTTCGATTAGATTTTAATTGATTCGATTGATTTGGTATGGATTTGAGTTGTTTGATTTAGCCAAAATGAATGCTCTGTTGTTGATTGAAGTCGTTTGATAGACACAACCTGTTTCTCATATTTCGATTCTAAACACAATCGCATTTCATTTTGATTTTGTATATGCTATGATTGGTAACAATTGTGATATGGTCAACTGTTATGGTTTTATATCCATATGGTTTTCGAACAACTCGAATACAGTTTGGATTTTGTTTAAAATGATTCTGTACAAATTCACCCAAATTGTGAATGGATTCAATTCGTAACGCTTATGTGGAACCCAACCGGTTAATTCGTTTTGTTCTGTTGTTAGATCGACCCTGTTATCGGTTGGATTTGTAATGGCAATGAATATTAAGTTACGAGTTGAGTTGTGAAACGAGATTGGATTCACTATTATTCTATATTCAACTCGGTCATGATTTGTTTCGATTGTTGCCCAGTTTATGATTATCATTTCTGTCGAATTTATGATGGTTGCGATCACTATTAATTGATCATGTCTGTTAACTGTGCAACGCTCAACGATCGAAATCTATGGTGAATTTTGGTTGATGATGTTATATTTACCCATGATCGTAACAGTCTTTCCATCTTTGTATTTAATTAAAACAACATGAATCTTATGCTACATTATTATAGCTATAACAAATGGATTCTGGTTGTGTTGGATTAGATCGTATCGCACATGATATGACTCACTATGGATTTCATTTGATATGAAACAGTCTTGTTACTGTTTGACCCGATTTTATGGTAAAATGAAAAAGAGTATCCTTACCCCCGTTTTGATTAAATCACTTTCGATTATGTTTTATATTAAATGATAAAATCATTTGAATCATTAGTGATTCATTTTTAATGGTTATTGAAAGAAAATTGGATTTGACTCTTTTAAAAAGATTTGATTTGATTTCTATTTGATCCTATATGCTATTTTAGATTAGCTACAGAATCAGATGATTCTGTAGCTAAGTCTGTAGAATCAAATTTTTATTGTTTTGTAATTGAAATACCTTTATAACTTGTTATTTTTTATCTATTGCAGATGAATTCGAAATTGCAATGGATTTGATGAGAAGTTAGGGGATATTTCAAAGATTTCACTTGCATTTTAGTTTCCTAGTTTAGTTGATTTTGGGATATCTCCCAGATTATGTAAAACAGTTTGATATTATCCATAGGGAGGTTTTACCCTATGGAGAGACTTATAAATACCTATCACTTTTGTAATAAAGACATCCTCATTTGTGGGAGAACAAGGATATGGAGTTTTAATATAGACTGAGGCAGAATTTGGTGTTTTGTTACAGCTTTAGCTTCTCATTATATCAATATTTTGTTTCATGTTGTGTATATCAGTTTGTATCTGGTTAATGACTACTTTAGCATATCTTAATCATGTGCAAATGATATAATTTAATCACTGTAATCCATATCTGATTTCTTCCAAGCATTTAAAGAACATAGCAATTGCTTAATTCAGTTTGTGAATGGCATATTTTTCTTCTTCATAAGTTGAATTATTAAATATAAGTTTTTGCATAACATGTTTACCTTATTGCAGAGACTTATAAATCTTAAAATTGTTATGATTTTTTATGTCTTGTTTGTCCTGTAAATAACTCAAAGAGCATCACAGCCTATCGTTTACGAGAAGCTTATGGACTAATCGGTGCGAGTTTTCTTCCTCCGACCAGCTTCGAGGTCATCATACACAGGACAAATTAGGAGCGCTTCCAGGTCAATCTGTCATTTATCTGTTAGCATATTTGTTAGTATTGTTAGTTAGATATATATGTTTAGTATATTAGATTTTTTAATTTCAGTAATTATATTAGATCGTTTAATTTCAGTAAGTTTTATTTCTTATTCATAAAATATAAAAAAAAATATATATATATCTCTGGCTGTCTTAGGGCAAAAAACACATGAGTTTCACAGGTTTTATTCAAATCTGCAACTTGTAGATATTGTATATTTGTGAATAAGTTGTAATCCAATTAGTAATTAGATATTTAATTAATAGAGTTAGTGTAATAGTAATTAGTAGATTGTATATAATAGTTAGAGTAGTTTATATTTAGTTTTAGTTTAAATTAGATTAGTGTATTAGTTTGTTTTATTAGTTTTAGTTAGTTTTAGTTAGTTTAGTTTGTTTTATTTGTTTTAGATAGATTAGTTAGTTTAGATTAGTTTTCTCTTTGGTTTCCTTAGGACTTTAGAGCGTCCAACGGAGCCGTTAAACCCGTCAAGGTGGTTCATTCCAAATGGCTTGGGTTATTTAGACAACCCCGGACCGGTTCCACTCTCTCAATTGACGGAAGGACAATTTTTCCCATCAAAAAATGGTGCTAGAAGGAGGGCCTGAACTTAATTAATGGCATTAGGCGGTCGCAAGACTCCTCCCCCCCCTAATCACTCACCTATAGTGACTAGAATCCATTCACAAGATAATATTCCCCCTCAAACAGCAACTACTTCAACCGAAGATCTGCAGATCACAGTTGAGCCAACAACCCCTAATCCTATAGGTGGTGATACACTAGAGATTATCTGTCAATCTCTTCTTAAAACACATAGTGCCTTAGTTTGTCTTAGGCAACCAAACCATCCATGGGGTCAACCTTTAGACTTCTCTGATATCAGAGAACAGTTAGGTGATATTAACCTCACTATGAATCCTACAGATCCAAACACAAATCTTGCTGCAGGAGGATCTGGGATACCTCCTTCACCACCTCCCTCATCTCCTTCCTCTTCTGGAGGAGATTCCTCTTCTGACGAAGGAAATTCACCTTCTCAGCCTTCCACACCCACTAACCCAATGGAAAACCAGAACAACCCCGCTAGACCCTGGTTGAACCAGGATGTTGTAGCTGTACCTGGAGCCCATCACCCTTTACCTAAGAACCCGGAGAAGTGGCTTCCCAAGTTTGATCCCGATTCAAAATAGATAGCTAAAGCTCATATCAAAAAAATTATGTTAGCCATCAGACTCCGTAATGTTGAACATGAAGATGTTGTCTGTAGGTTGTTCCCTTATACTTTTGAGGGTAATGCATCCACTTGGTACTTTGACCAACAGCCCCATACCATAGTGTCTTGGGAAAAGTTTGAGTCATGCTTTTTGGAAAAATTCGGAGATGGTAAACCTCCGGAAGTCCTAGTCATGGATCTTTCAAGCTTAAAAATGAACCCAAAAGAAAAAGTTAAAGATTTTAATCAAAGATTCTTAATGCTTAAAAATCGAATCCCTGTAGATTCTATGCCTGTTGAGAGTCTTGTAATAGCTTACTACACTAAATCTCTACATCAAAGTATAGTTATCTGGGTCAAACATTCTAAAAATGCCACGTTGTTAGAATCCTTCGAAGAGGCTACTCATATTGAAAAAGATATACTTAGTCTTAAGGACTCTTCTAGCAATGAAACTGAGACTGTTTCTTCCAAAAAGAAAATTGAAATTCTCTCTAAACCTACACAAAGAAAAACACAACCTGAAAACTCCGATTTGGAAAATTTAACTAAAGTTGTACAAAAATTGTCTAATCAAGTTATAGATTTAAAAAGGTCAACTTAAGAAGCTTCCTCGAGTAAAGGACCCTACAAACCTCCTTTCCGAAAGCCTTCTCCAACCAAACGGACTAATCCAAACCCCAAAGGCTTGAACCTAGAAAGTTTGCAATGTGCTCTTCAGACAATTCTAGAAGCCCAAGATAACTTGATGCCTCCTGAAATCCCTCAGGAGGAAGTCGAGCAGGAAACAGTTCAAGAAGAAGAGTCTTCTCCAAACATCTTTGGACACTTTTCGGATAGTATATTTCAAGCTAACTTCGAGACTATTCACCCTTACAACACTAGGAGTAAGACAGGAAATAAACCTCCTGCCGAGAACACTACAACTTCACCTCCAAAGTCGTCTAAATCAGCAGAAATTAAACAGAATAATGTCGGCCCTAAATTAGATTATGATGTTGTTGAAGATCTTAAAAAATTAAGGGCTAACATTTCTATTTATGAGTTGTTGAAGTTTCCATTTTTGTTACAGAAGATGTTGCAAAATATTTCAGAAAATGGCAAGAATGGTAATTCAAATGGTAACAAGGTTGTGCAAAGCAAAGTTCCGTAGAATACTTCCACTAAAAATAATCCTGATTCTCAAGATAAAGGAAGCCTCTTTGTAGCCCCTGTAAATAATGTAAATAATGTAGATAAAGTAGCATTAGAAACTGCGAGTAAGAAACCACAAGTTACTACTCTAAGTACTCGCAAGAATGTACCTCCTTTTCTTTTAACTTTCGAAATCTTCAATAGAAATGTGCATAATTGTATGGTTAAATCAGGAGCATCATCAAATGTGATGCCTTGGTCTGTCTGCCAAAATATTAACGATGAAATGGAACCATCTTCTTTGAAAATCATACAACTTGATCGAACAGATGTTAAAGTTATAGGTGAACTAAAAAATGTATTTATTAGATTATCGTCTAACCCAAAGGTTCATCAGGTTATTGATATAATTGTGGTAGATATTCCAGAAGTGTATGGTCTGTTTTTGAGCAAGGACTGGTCAAAGCAGCTACATGGTTACTTCCCGACGGACTGGTCTCACTTATGTCTTCCAGAGAATGGTAAGCCCAACAAGATCAGAGTGAATTGTGAGCGTTACCTTAAGTTCACGGTCACAGACTTGAATGACCCCCCAATGAACCATACACACCTCCTTCTGATTCACCTAAAGTCCAAGGGATGGACACCTTCTTCGGAAATTTTGTGGCTGAAGTTTCACCTATCAACAATCCAGAACATCAGTCCAAGATCATAGCATATGTGAAACCAACAGATTCTATGCAACAGTTCCATGAGCCCGATGGAAATCAAATTTGGTCCCTATATTTTGACGGTTCCAAGTCTAAAGAAGGAGCTGGTGGAGGCTGCATCATTATCGATCCGGCAGGTAACAAGACATTATTGGCTTGTAGACTAGAATTTGAGTGTACGAATAATATCGCAGAATATGAGGCTTTACTACAAGGTCTCAGAAAAGCCTTGGACATGAACATTCAAAATCTGATTTTATTTGGCGACTCTGAAATAGTGGTCAGACAGGTAAGAGACTCTATACACTGTCTTTCCCCGCATCTCAAAAGTTACCAGTCTGAGGTATGGAGTTTAATGAACAAATTTTTTGCTTTTAATATAAATTCCATTCCTAGATTAAATAATGTCAAAGCAGATCTACTAGCTAATGTTTCCTATAAATTTCTTCCTGCAGAAGGCTTATCCCCAAACGCATTCTCCGTGGAGCTATTTTTTCGACCATCTGTTCCTGACAATATCACAAACTGGAGAGTATTTGATGATGATTAGCAGATCATTAACTTTCTGCACATGGAAGAAACCTTTCAAGGTGCAGTGATAGATGAACGAACACACGATAACAATTTTCACGACTTTACGGTAATACCTAATCCGAAATCTTTTGAAGCTCTATCGGACATGGTAAATTTCATACCCAAATCTGTTGTTAGACTAGAAAAGTTTTATGATTTTGAAGATAAATTTAAAAAGACGGTCAATTGCAAAACTAATAGTTCCTCGTTGTCTTATGAAAAAGTCAATTTAGGGACTAATGAAAATCCTCAGTGTATCAATCTAGGCTTGGGATGTTCTAAGCAAGAAAAAGCTTCTTTTGTTAGATTATTTAAAGAATTTAAGGATGTCTTTGCATGGACCTATGACGATCTTAAGATGTTTGATCCTAATATTATACAACATGTCATCCCGATGAAGCCCCAAACCTTACCCTTCCAACAGAAACTAAGGAAGATGCACCCTAAACTAGAACTGGTTGTTCAAAAAGAATTGAATAAACTCCTAAGTGATAAAATAATTTTTCTTGTTAGACACACTCAATGGGTATCCAACCTCATTCCAGTTCGGAAGAAAAACGGGGAAATTCGACTTTGTGTCGATTTTCGAAACCTCAACAAAGTGTTTGACAAAGATAATTATCCTGTCCCACCCATGGAACAGATTCTTTAACAAGTATCTGGTTCTGAGAGGCTATCTTTACTGTATGGTTTCTCTGGATACAACCAAGTCTTGATGTCTCTGCCAGACTAACTAAAAACTACCTTCTGTACCCCATGGGACACTTATGCTTATCGCAAAATGCCTTTTGGATTGATTAATGCTGGTGCTACCTTTCAGAGAGCAATGGACATTGCTTTTCAAAGCTTAATCAATCACTCCGTAGTAGTTTACTTATATGATGTGACCATGTACTCTAAAAACAAAGATGATCATCTAGCTCACTTACGATCCGTTCTTCTACGATGTCGTAAATACGACATCTCCTTGAACCCCAAGAAGTCCATCTTTGCAGTAGAATAGGGTAAATTACTAGGATTCATTGTGTCGAGTGATGGGATGATTATTGACCCCGAGAGGACTCAAGTCATCGCTAAACTTCCCCCACCTACATCCAAAAAATCCATGTAGTCTTTCCTAGGCCAGATTAATTTCGTGAGAAGATTTGTCCCCAGTTTCTCCGAAATGGTCAGGCCTCCTCAGAACCTGATTAAGAAAGACACCCAATATCACTGGGGACCCACAAAAAACCAATCTTTTAATGACATAAAGAATGCCATAATAGACGCCCCATCTATCATGAGCCCTGATTTCTCTCAAGATTTTACACACTATACTTTTGCCTATGATCATTCCTATGTCACAGTTCTAACTCAGAAGAATTTCGAGAACAACGAAGTACCCATCGCCTTTATGAGATATTCTTTCAAAGGTGTTGAACCTAACTACCCAACGATTGATCGACAATCCTATGCTGTTTTCAAAGAAGTTAAGCATTTCCGGTCCTATCTTTTGAAGTCAAGGATGAAGGTCATTGTCCCCTACCCTGCCGTAAGGAACTTGTTAGTGCAAAAGGAGTTAGGAGAGAAAAGAGCCAACTGGGTCACCTCCTTACAGGAGTATGACTTAGAGATCACCCCAGAACAGATTGTGAGAGGCCAAGGATTTTGTAAGTTGGTTGTTGATTCAGAAATAGGATAGCAAGAGGATAGTGATACGTCAGACCTAGAACAATGCGATCAAAGTTTGATTTGTTGCACGCAAAACCTCGTAAGTCCTTGGTACAACGATATTAGATTTTGTCTTGAACATGGATCAGCGCCCCATCACCTTGACCCCGCCAAGAGAAGAGCGTTGAGACTAAAGTCAGCCTCCTTTCATCTAATTAACGGTATACTGTTTCGTCAAAGTTTTGATGGCGTACTGATGCGTTGTCTTGAAAAAGATGAAGCAGAAAAAGTCTTGCTTGAGTTGCATGCAGGAAAAGCTGGTGGTCACTTCAGTGGCGACACCACTACTCATAAGTTTTTAAGAGCCAGTTACTACTGGCCCACGCTTTTTAGGGACGCCCATGCCTTGTGTCATAAATGTATCATCTGTCAGAAAGCATCAGGGCGGTTGTAAAAACCAGCCTTTCCCTTGCAACCCGTTTCAGTCGATTCTCCTTTCCAACAATGGGGCCTTGATATCATAGGTCCTATTAAACCTCCATCCTCACAACAACACAAGTATATTGTGATAGCCACAGACTACTTTACTCGATGGTCTGAAGCCGCCGCGCTAAGAACTATTAACACAAGTTAGGTGATTTATTTTCTGAACTCGAATATCATCACTCGTTTCGGTATCCCTGATTGTCTAGTCTTTGATAACGCTTCATACTTTTCTTCTCTAGAGATGAGTGAGTTCGCTTTGGATAAAGGAATAAAGCTGAATTATTCTGCTAGTTACTACCCCCAGGAAACGGCTTAGCAGAATCAACAAACAAGAACTTGATCAAAATTATCAAGAGAACCGTGGCTGAAAATCACAAGAACTGACACAATGCACTGCTGAATGCACTGTGGGATGATAGGGTAACACCCAAAGACGCTATAGGTAACTCCTCCTTTTTCCTCGTTTATGGCAGAGAAGACATTATTCCACCTCACATTCTTCTTCCTTCGCTTCAATTGTCACAAAAAGTCCAAGAAGAAGATTGTCCTCCTTTAGAAAGCCGCATTAACGCTTTGATGAAGTTGGAAGAAGTAAGAACCCAAGCTAAGCATAAATTAGATCAACATCAACAATTGATTAAAAGCTGGTTCGATTCTAATTCTTCTTCTGATAGGAATTTTGAAGTAGGCGATCTCATCTTAAAGTGGTACAAACCACACGAAGGAAAGGGCGAGCACACCAAGTTTCAAAACTTATGGCTTGGGCCATTTTTAATTGCTGAAAAGTTGGGTCCTAGTTCCTTTCGATTACAGAATATTGAAGGGAAGATTGACACCTATCCGGTGAATGGCCAAGCCCTAAAAAGATACTTTGCTTGATAACTACCCTTGTATATTATGTAAATATTTCTTTGGTCTGCATTTTTTTTGTTTTCTTCCTATTTTGATTTTGATTTGGATTGATCAGTTTTTTTGGTGCTTTCTGAAAAATATGCATACCTGTGCACTGAGCCATTCAAACAAAGACCATAGAAAATTTTCTTCACTGTAATAACTTCTGAAAGTTTGTACAAACATCAGTGATATATTTCTGAAATTGATAATTATGTTGGAAAATTGTGTTGTTTGAAAGAAGTTTACTGATTTCAATCTCTGAGCAAAGTTTTTCATGATCATCTATTATCTTTTTACGCTGTCCCTTTTCCGTAAAGGAATGACTCAAAATATGTCTCCCTGTCATAGGAAGTTGTTTTTATAAATAAAACATTTCTGGAGATGAATAAAGGACAGTGTTAAAAAATTCTGATGAGGTCTGAAAAATATGTTAAAATATCAAGATTTTCAGCATCACCCTGCTTGGATATATATCTACAAAAGAAAAAAAAATAAAAATATTAATAAGAGTTGTGGGAAGTGTTTGTAAACCCGTCGGGATACTGAACAGGTCCGCTGGCAGCGGGTAAATGCATGCATGGCGCCAAGACAACTTCGTCGGGGTACTGAACAGGCCTACTGGCAGCGAAGCAATGTCAAGTACATGAAAATCTGTGTAAAAAATTATGAGAAACCTCTTTAACGTCCTTTATTCTGATCTAGAACTTCTTGATAGGATACAGATGTCAGAGTGGGTTAAATGGAAACCCTGTCGAGGCTATGGACGCCTGCTGGCAGCAGTGGCCATGACAACAGTATTGAAGATTTTATCATTAATATCGTGACTTGTTGATCTTAAGACTGTTATTAGTTTTCATCTTTTAAAACATCGCTGGAAAAGATGGTGAATGATGATGTTTGTAAAATTTTCTGGTTGTTGTTGTTGAGTTGAAATTTTCTTTGTTGTTCTAATCTGAATTTATTTCTTTTGACAGAGATAACTGCTTCTACTAGTGTGTCTCCATTGTTGGAAGCCAATACAATTTTTTCTATTGCCCTATAAGATGCCTACACCTATGTCTTTTGAACTTCAAATTGTCGTCACATTTTGCAAATAAACGATATTTTCATTTCTTGCGACACTTGCAAATTGGTCTCCATTTAGTTTTCACGACTGTAAGCGTGAAAACTCCTCCATCGTTCTTTGAACTGTCATGATCTTTTATTGATATTTTGAGTGGCACTTACCTTTGGTTTATCATTAAGTGGCTGTAAGGATTTTCGAACTATGCATATTTTCCTGTTCTTACTTTGATTGCGCAACTGGATTTTATTAAACTGGTAAGGCATTGAACATGAACATTTATGTTTTTTGAAACTTGCCTAGTCATTGAATTACATAGGGGTCATGGTTTATTTTTGTTTTTATATATATGATGTGATCCTTATTGTTATATCTCTTGGCCTGTCAATTTTATGAAATCGATTGTCACAATGTTTTAAAACCTTTGATTAAACATTTATGCAATGGCGCGTTGGTTAAACATTTGGGTTTTGATTTTACGTTGAATGATAATGGTTTGAAATATTACAATGGCACATTGGTATATCATTCATCGTTTGATTTTTGGGTTGGCTGAATAGTATGGTTTGAACTATGTTATAATTGTTTCAACAATGGCTTAATTTGCCGGTTGTACTTTGCCATTACTATTTTTCATGGCGGTAAGTGATTCCACCACCCTCGCATCCACACATTAATGCTTCCCCTTTGATCATTCATAGTGGTTAAACCAAATGACTCTGCTCCTGTGTGCTGGTGTTTTCGAACCAAACCCTTACCATGTGCTCGCACCATGGCTCCAGTCATGAGGGCTGAACTGAATGGTAGCCAGGCTTTGTTGATGTTCGACAGTGCCCGTAGTGACCTCGAGGACAATGGGTGGCTCCCGTTCTTGTAGAAATTTGAAGGTTTTAACCTCTGTGTGGTTAGGAAATTCACCATGACCTTTGATGGTTGTCGAGCCAAGGTCAGCGATGTTCAATTGAAAATTGACGAGAAGTTTATTAGTCTTTCTACGGGTTTGCCTGCCACTGGACAACGATGGTCCAAGAATTGCAAAGTGGAAGAGGTCCCTTGGACACTGCTCTTCCAGTCGCGTAAGGTTGGCTCCTGTGACAAAGGTTTACCTGTCACCATGCTTAAACAACGCTGGCATGATTTATTGATGATTATCAAACAGTTTATTACCTGCGAAGGTCGATATGGTTTTGTTTTCTTACACCACCTTCGTTTGCTTATGGTTTTTATGGGTTATCAACTAAATATTCCGTATTATTTTCATAGAAGCCTATTCAAAATATCTAAGAAATACAAAAGGAACCAGGCTGATAGCAGCCTCTTTCACTATGGGCTGGTTAAAATGATTGTTGTTTATCATTTGGGGTTACACGAAGACTGCTGGAATGATTTCCTTTCTTGTAATGGTTTTGAGGATTTGAATCCTCCACAGGTTGACAAACCTGTGGTGACCGAGAACAAAGCTATACCCCCGGTACCCTACAATATTCTGTTACCTAAACCCTTACCCGACTCACCTATCGACCTACCCCACTCTGTGACCAAGGATGTCGAAACTGTTAAGCCTATGGGGAAGAAGCCCAAAGCCAAACCCACTGCAAACGCCAAAGGCAAAAATAATGCCCATTTAATCTCTCGAATGGCAAGGAATAAGCCGAAACCTCCTGTCGAACTAAACCCTATTGTGTTGAGTGAGGATTCTGACTCGGAAGTGGAGCGTTTCCTAGCTAGTGAATACCCCTATTCGGAAGGTTTGTGTGCCAAACCCTCGTATGACTTCGTGTCAAACCTACCACCTTGCCTGCAAAATGACCCTAACTACCTAGGCATTAAGTTGTCTTGTGAAAACCCCGGTCATTCATCTAAACCCTCTCCTGCTCTGTCGAAGCCTACAACGCCACCCTGTGATCAATGTGGCTCATGGTTAGAGAGATATTATCTTGATGTGCCAATGCTACAGTCAAAGATTAAATCTTTGGAGGACCAGGTTACACTGCTTAGCCGTCAAAAGGCTGAGCTACAGACCACTGATAAGAGACAAAAAACGACAGGCTCCATTTTGTTTAAAAATGTGGAATCGGCCACGGTTGTGGTGAATTCTAAGCTGGCATAATTGGATAGCCTCGTCACACAGGTATGTGTAATATCAATCATTTTTGTAAATAGTATGAGTTTATATAACGATTCAAATTTGTTTTGAATAGCTCTGTTCAGCATTGATTGGTTTCGTTACATTGTATACTTAGCCTTGCTTTGACTGAATGGAATTATGTTTCCCAGTTTAGTTTCGATTAGATTTTAATTGATTCGATTTATTTGGTATGGATTTGAGTTGTTTGATTTATCCAAAATGAATGCTCTATTGTTGATTGAAGTCGTTTGATAGACACAAGTTGTTTCTCATATTTCGATTCTAAACACAATCGCATTTCGTTTTGATTTTGTATATGCTATGATTGGTAACAATTGTGATATGGTCAAATGTTACGGTTTTATCTCCATATGGTTTTCGAACAACTCGAATACAGTTTGGATTTTGTTTAAAATGATTCTGTACAAATTCACCCAAATCGTGAATGGATTCAATTCGTAACGCTTATGTGGAACCCAACCAGTTAATTCGTTTTGGTTTGTTGTTAGATCGACCCTGTTATCTGTTGGATTTGTAACGACAATGAATATTTAGTTACGAGTTGAGTTGTAAAACGAGATTGGATTCACTATTATTCTATATTCAACTCAGTCATGATTTGTTTCGATTGTTGCCCATTTTATGATTATCATTTCTATCGACTTTATGATTGTTGCGATCACTATTAATTGATCATGTCTGTTAACTGTGCAATGCTCAGTGATCGAAATCTATGGCAAATTTTGGTTGATGTTGTTATATTTACCCATGATCGTAACAGTCTTTCCATCTTTGTATTTAATTAAAACAACATGAATCTTATGCTACATTATTATAGCTATAACGAATGGACTCTGGTTGTGTTAGATTATATCGTATCGCACATGATATGACGCACTATGGATTTCATTTGATATGAAACAGTCTTGTTACTGTTTGACCCGATTTTATGGTAAAATGAAACAGAGTATCCTTACCCCTGTTTCGATTAAATCACTTTTGATTATGTTTTATATTGAATGATAAAATCATTTGAATCATTAGTGATTCGTTTTTAATGGTTATTGAAAGAAAATTGGATTTGACTCTTTTAAAAAGATTTGATTTGATTTCTATTTGATCCTATATGCTATTTTAGACTAGCTACAGAATCAGATGATTCTGTAGCTAAGTCTATAGAATCAAATTTTTATTGTTTTGTAAATGAAATACCTTTCTAACTTGTTATTTTTGATCTATTGCAGATGAATTCAAAATTGCAATGGATTTGATAAGCAGTTAGGGGATATTTCAAAGATTTCACTTGCATTTTAGTTTCCTAGTTTAGTTGATTTTGGGATATCTCCCAGATTATGTAAAACAGTTTGATATTATCCACAGGGAGGTTTTACCCTGTGGAGAGACTTATAAATAGTTATCACTTTTGTAATAAAGACATCCTCATTCGTGGGAGAACAAGGATATGGAGTTTTAATACAGACTGAGGTAGAATTTGGTGTTTTGTTACAACTTTAGCTTCTCATTATATCAATATTTTGTTTCATGTTGTGTATATCAGTTTGTATCTGGTTAATGACTACTTTAGCATATCTTAAGCATGTGCAAATGATATAATTTAATCACTGTAATCCATATCTTATTTCTTCCAAGCATTTAAAGAACATAGCAATTTCTTAATTCAGTTTGTGAATGGCAGATTTTTCTTCTTCATAAGTTGAATTATTAAATATAAGCTTTTGCATAACAGGTTTCCCTTATTGCAGAGATTTATAAATCTTAAAATTGTTATGATTTTTTATGTCTTGTTTGTCTTGTAAATAACTCAAAGAGAAGCACATCCTATCGTTTACGAGAAGCTTATGGACTAACCGGTGTGAGTTTTATTCCTCCAACCAGCTTCGAGGCCATCATACAAAGGACAAATTAGGAGCGCTTCCAGGTCAATCTGTCATTTATCTGTTAGCATATTTGTTAGTATTGTTAGTTAGATATATATGTTTAGTATATTAGATTGTTTAATTTCAGTAAATATATTAGATCGTTTAATTTCAGTAAGTTTTATTTCTTATTCATAAAATATAAAAATCAAAATAAAATATCTCAGGTTGTCTTAG
This sequence comes from Picea engelmannii, assembly GCA_009831015.1. Classification (NCBI taxonomy): domain Eukaryota; kingdom Viridiplantae; phylum Streptophyta; class Pinopsida; order Pinales; family Pinaceae; genus Picea; species Picea engelmannii. The sequence continues at coordinate 569,033 of ML777905.1, read as the reverse complement.
GGCAGAAAACACATGAGTTTCACAGCTTTTATTCAAATCTGCAACTTGTAGATATTGTATATTTGTGAATAAGTTGTAATCCAATTAGTAATTAGATATTTAATTAATAGAGTTAGTGTAATAGTAATTAGTAGATTGTATATAATAGTTAGAGTAGTTTATATTTAGTTTTAGTTTAAATTAGTAGTTTGTTTAAATTAGATTAGTGTATTAGTTTGTTTTATTAGTTTTAGTTAGTTTTAGTTAGTTTAGTTTGTTTTATTCGTTTTAGATAGATTAGTTAGTTTAGATTAGTTTTCGATTTTGTTTCCTTAGGACTTTAGAGCGGCCAACAGAGCCGTTAAACCCGTCAGGGTGGTTCATTCCAAACGGCTTGGGTTCCACTCTCTCAATTGACAGACGAACAATTTCGCCCGTCAACAAAACTCTAGGTCACACAAGATATTACAATAATTTCATCAACAATTATGCACATATTACAACACCAATGGAGAAGTTGATGAAGAAGGAAGAAAAGTTCCAATGGAATGAGGACTGTCATAAGGGTTTGGACACCTTAAAAAATAAATTAGTGACCACACTGATTTTGATATTTCCAGATTGGAACAAGGAGTTACATGTTTATGTAGATGCATCATCCATAGTGTTGGGCACAATACTATCTCAACCAGGGGAAGGAGACATAGATCAACCAATTTATTTTGCAATTAGGAATATGTCCATAGAAGCAAATAATTACAATACATCAAAATGAGAAGGATTGGCTATGGTACATGTGCTACAAAATTTTAGACATTATTTATTGGGTTCTCACTTTAAGATGTATACATACCATTCTACACTGAGATACTTAATGAACAATCTAGTGTTGGCGGGGGGGGGAGAATATGTAAGTGGTTACTGATGTTTCATGAATATGATTTTGAGGTTTTTTTGAAACCATGGAAGTTGAATGTAGGACCTAATCACTTATCACACATACTATCAGGAGAAGATGGAGGGGATCTAAATGAAAAATTGTCGGATGCACAATTATTTGTAGTTAATATGGTGGATGAATACTTCAAAAAACTTGTGTAGTTCCTAAGTACATGGATGGCCCCATTAGACATGACATTTGTGAAGAAGAAACAATTAGTGGTTAAAGAAACAAACTCTTATCTCATTGCAGGGAACTTATACAAGTTAGGTGTAGATGGAATATTGAGATGATGTTTGCTCGACCATGAAAGGACTATGATACTCACATAAGTGCACGAAGGGATTGCAGGAGGACACTACACATGTAAACAAATTTCACAAAATATCTTGTGTGCATGAATCTAGTGGCCCACACTTCATAAGGATGCTAAATAATGTTGTCAATCATGTGATGCATGTCAAAGGGTGGGAAAGCCATCTGGGAGGGATGAAATTCATTTATATCCAAAAGTTATATTGCAAGCATTTTAAAAATGGGCAATAGAGTTTATAGGGCCAATCAACCCATCAAAAATAATATCAGGATCAAGGTACATAATCACTACGATGGATTTTTTTACCAAATGGGAAGAAGAAGCACCAGTCACAAACTGAACTACAGAGACTATTGTGTGTTTTATATTTGATAATGTAGTCACATGATTAAGATGTTTTCACATATTACTCAGTGATCAATCATAACACTTCCTGAACAAGATAATTGCAGCCTTGATTGAGGAATTTCAAATTAATCACCAGAAGAGTATGATATATCACCCTCAGGCTAGTGGGATAGTAGAAGATTTTAATAAGATTTTGTAGAATGATTTGACAAATATTTTCAACGTAGGAAGACTGTTGAATAGGATAAGTTAACTAAGGGGGGAGGGGGGCGTGAATCAGTTGTATAAAATTTCTTTCATTTTATAAGAAGATTACTTATTAATCAATAAATCATGCCTTTAACATTTAACTTGCAGTAATAAATTTAACCAAAAAATATACAATCACATAAATGAAACAATGACATAGTGATTTTTCATGAGGAAACCCCAAAGGGAAAAACCTCTTCTTCTTATGAATGAAAGGAAATATCCAACTCCTCTTTACATTTTTATTTTATCTGAGCTACAACCCAGATGAGGCTACTACCTATGTTTCTTCAGCACCTCCTGAATGGAAGCTACAACTCCCAGATGTACAAGCACCAACTTGTACAAGAGACTTTTATAGTCTCCCCTTGCTCCTCCCTACCACCCTGAAATCATTCTCTGTCACTAAGAACCTACAAACCAACTCTTTATCTTCTCTATCAAAGATTAAGCATTCAAATCCTCTCTGCATAATTCATTCTTGACCAGAACACTTAGATTTATCAATCTGTGTATGTGTATTCCCTACTCTGTATTTTCTCTTCCTCAAATTTTACACAGCCATATATCTCCCATAATCTTCTCTTTTATTCTTTTATTGCAACATTCACTTTATATATCTTCCTGTATCATCAGCCTATACAATCGAACCCCCAGGCTTCAAAGAATCAGTTACAATAACTGAATAACTTCCTTACAATAATTCTTATTGGCCGAGGCATCAAGACAAACAATATCCACATGATCAGTTTAAACATTTAACCAGCACCGTTCGATGAACATACATTTGTTTTAATTTTTCAGCATAGAATAACCCTTGAGAACTTTGGCAAACCACTTGTACTAACCCATATGTCCATTGGCCGTAACCATAGGTTAATTGAAATGCATTTCACATTTCATATTTCGACAATCCTGTGTCGAAGAGTCTTAACACTTCAAGTTACGAAACCCCAAAATAGAGCTTAGCTTCGTGCTAGCTCCTCCCTCTCACATGACCATCAGTGGTAACCACTATCTACACCAAAAAGGTATTTCGGCATTTCACATTTCAACATTTCGACATTTCTTGTGATGAAGTGTTTCAATACTCCAAGTCACGAACCTTGAAATTTTTGGCGTTTCGCATTTCAACGTTTCAACATTTAGCATTTTGGTGTTTCGACATTTCTATGATGAAGTGTTTCGACACTCCAAGTCACGAACCCCAAAATGATCTGACGACTTCACATTTGATATGGTGGACATAGAACAGACAGTTCTTGTTAACTTCTCGAGGATAGATCAACAGTCATATACAACTCTTATATTACTCCTCCAATGCTTAATCCAACGGATATGAATTAATCATTCATTGAGATGGATGGCTATCATGGTTTTAGTATTTCAGCATTCGAGACTTCGTGATGTTGAAGTTTTTGCTTACCATGCAAAATTCCCAAAATAGAAACTCCCAGAATCTCGAAATAGAAACTCCCAGAATCATGTGACGTGTGTCCCTTTCGGTATTTCTGCATTCGAGACTTCGTGATGTTGGAGGTTTTTCTTACCATGCAAAAATCCCAAAATAGAAACTCCCGGAATCCCGAAATAGAAACTCCCAGAGTAAATTGATGATCTCCGAAATTCAAGCTGTGCCTGTGCAAACTGATCCATGGTACCTGTAAAAACTGACCAATAAACTCCCCCTTTGGCATTTTAAAGTTTGACATTAATGAGAAAAACAAGTCCTATGCAAACTGTGCAAACTGCAATCCCTGCCAAAAAACTCCCCCTTTGGCATTGATGGAAAACTTTAAATATCTTCTCCCCCTTTTGACATCTATGGAAAAGGAAACAACCATACTCCCCTTGAGCAAAGAAAACCACTTGCAATGATGTATCATTTCAATAGAAACTCCCCCTATCAATAATAGTCAATAAACCTGTGCAATCTGATTTTATAACGAAGCCCGTGCAATATTTGAGAATGAAATGAAATTATAGAGGGTAAACCCCCAACTGATCCTTGAGACTTTCAAATTGCATTTTAGGTAAAGTTTTAGTAAATACATCTTCAATCTGATCCTTTGTGCCAACATATTCCAGTTTAATAACTTTAGACATAACCTGCTCTCTTAGAAAGTGAAATTTGATGGGAATGTGCTTTGTTTTTTAATGCATAACAGGATTTTCAGAAATACTAATTGCACTGGTATTATCACAGAAAATAGGTATAGGTTCATCATAATGAATATGTATATCTTCCATCATATGTTTCATCCATAGAACCTGAGTGCAACAAGTTGCAGCTGCAATGTATTCTTCTTCAGCAGTAAACAGAGACATTGTTGATTGTTTTTTACTTGACAAACTTATAAGACATCCTCCAAGAAAAAATGTTGCTCCACTAGTACTCTTCATGTCATCAACACAACCTGCCCAATCGACATCAGTGAAAGCATATAAATCAATCTGATTACCTGTAGGATACCATAAACCATACTCTGTTGTCCCCTTAAGATATATGAAAATTCTTTTGGTTGCAAGTAGATGAGAAGTTTTTGGTGAAGCCTGAAACCTACAAACTTGACAAACTGCATGCATAATATCAGGTCTTGTAGTTGTAACATAAAGAAGACTACCAATCATATATTTGTATACTGTCTGATCAACATCTTTAGTATCATCAAACTTACTTAATTTACAACCAGTAACCATGGGAGCACCAACTCGTTTAGAATCTTCCATCTGAAATTTATTAAGAATTTCATTGATATACTTGGTTTGAGAAATGGAAATACCTTTATCAGATTGAGTAATTTGCAAGCCTAAGAAAAACTTCATTTCTCCTAGCATGGACATCTCAAACTCTTTTTGCATACTTTCAACAAACTGTTTACTGAGCCTATTATCTTCACTACCAAAAATGATATCATCTACATATATCTCAACAATGATCAGGCTATCATTTTCTTCTTTAATATATAGATTACTATCAGTGTTACCTTTCCTGAATCCTTGTTGCCTCAAGTAATTGTCAAGTCTAGAATACCAAGCCCTTGGTTCTTTATTCAGGCCATACAATGCCTTTTTCAACATGTAAACATATTGTTCTTCTTCTTGTACCTGAAAATCATTTGGTTGTTCCATATATACTTCTTCCTATAAATCACCATTCAAAAATGCAGACTTTACATCCATTTGGTAAACTTTAATGTGTTTAGAACTGGCATAATATAGAATCAGTCTAATGGATTCCATTCTTGCAACAGGAGCAAAAGTTTATCCAAAATATATTCCTTGTACTTGTGTATACCCTTTACAAACCAATCTAGCCTTGTTTCTAGTTATTTTACCTGCTTCATCCATCTTATTTCTGAAAACCCATTTATCCCCTATGACATTCTTATTCAAAGGTCTAGGAACCAATTCCCATGTCTTATTCTTTTCTATTT
>ML777905.1:536140-562574 GCA_009831015.1 Picea engelmannii | reverse complement strand
GGCTGTTCCAACTAGTTTATTTGATTTTATATCCCTGATTTGACATCCTTTTGAATAAAAAATCATAAAGAGACCTTTATCACAGGTTTGACTTACACTCAATAAGTTATGTTCCATTTCCTCAACCAATAAGACATTTTCAGACATGATTTTCTTGTTGTTTAGACATACAGTTCCTCTTCCAACTATCCTAGCTGATTGATCATTTCCAAAGGTGATTGTACCTTCTTTTCCTTCATCTAGTTCAACAAAGAGTTGTTTTCTACCTATAATATGATTTGAATATCCACAACCCATTTTACTTTATGTTCTTCTTGTAGGGCTATAGTGCATTTTTCAGTGTTCAGATTTTCACTCTTCTTTTTCCAATATTTGGTTTTCAGATCTGTGTAAGTGGGTTCATTAAATTTCTGAAAACTCATAGGACAATTTCTTGACACATGCCCAAAGTTGTTACACTTGTAACACTCAGTCTCATATCTTAAGGTGTCAAATCTATTGTAAGAGTAGTTTATATTATTTTGACTAGTTTTACCATGTCCTCTTCCATATTCAAAATTAGACCTTTCATGATTGTTATGTGCATTTATCTTTCTTGAAAAACTATTACAAAATGCAGCCTTATGTCCATACTTATAACAAAAGAAATAGTGGCCTTCAATCCTGTTTTGATGTTTGCCATAACTTCTTCTATGCATTGTTGAACTCTGATTTTCTTCTTGCCTTTCTGATTCCATCTTCTTGCTAGTAATTTTCTCATGATTATCCTTTGTACCTTCTTTCTCAACACTTGAACTAGAACATCCATTAGTTACTGCAGATTTATAACCAATTCCAGTCTTATGATATGTTGATATTTGAATACTAATAATTTGATCTAACACTTGAAAACTCTGATTCATGTTATTTTCTTGTACTTTCTTTCTTAATGAGACTACTTCAATTTTTAAACCTTCATTTTCCCTATCCTTTTCTGCAAGCATTTTAATTAGAGATTCTTCAGTCACTCTAGCCTCTTCTATTTTAAGTTTTAAGTCAACTACCATGATTTCAGTGCTATCAATCAAACCATTTGATTTATGTAATTCAAATTCTAGATTCTCAATTTCTCTTTTAAAATCTTTTCATTCCCTTCTCACTTTTCTTAATTCACTTAAAGCACTTACCAGTTCAACTTATAGATCAACTTCACCTTCTTCTTCTTCACCAGACTGATCATCCTATTTTTCCATAGCCATAAAAGATTGTACATATGAACTGTTATCACTCTCACCAGATTCTGAAATATAACTGTCATCTTTTGTACATAGGCTTTTCTTTTTGTAAGTTGTTTTTTGAAAAAACTTCTTATGTCTATTCTTGAATTCCTTAGATTTTCTATCACTGTCTTCTTCATTATCAATATGCTTATTGTAAGGACACTTAGATGTAAAATGTCCTATTCTACCACAACCAAAGCATTTTAGAGGAAGCTTACCTTTATACTTGCCAGTACCTCTTTTCATATTTTTAACAAAATTTGCTTCTTCCACATCACCTTCTGACTCCTCATGACTATTGATTTTTGCTTCAACCTTTTTATTATCTTTCTTTGCTATCTTGAAAGCTACTTCTTTCCTGAAAGAATTCTCACCAGCGGTTCTCATCTCATATGTTGTTAGTATTCCATGTAATTCATGCATTTCTAAAGTATCAAGATCTGTTCTTTCTTCTAATGCAGATATTTTTGAATCAAATCTTGCAGGAAGTGATCTAAGTAGGTAGCTATATCTTCAGATTCTTCTATTTTCAGGATTTCAAATTGACTTCTATATGATTGCAGCTTAGCACTCTTTACCTTAGTGTCTCCTTCATATACATTTTTCAATTTATCCCATATTTCTTTTGCTGATGCACAATGCATAACTTTAACAAATTCTGACCCTGCTAGACCTCCTAGCATTGCATACATAGCTTTGGAATTACTCTCATAGAGTCACTTGCCTATAGCATCTATTGAAATGGTTGATGGGACTTTATATTCATTTAGTACAGCCTGCCAGATATCTATTCCTTGAGTTTGTAAAAACAACTTCATCTTGATACTCCAAATATCATAATTATGACCATCAAATAAAGGCAATCCATGTTTTGTAAATTATGACTTCTTATCCATTATGAATGATCAAAAACTTCCAGTGGTTAAATTGATATCTTGAAGTAACCTCGCTCTAATAACAATTGTTGAACATGATAAGTAAACTGAGAGGGGGGGAGGGTGAATCAGTTGTATAAAATTTCTTTCATTTTATAAGAAGATGATTTATTAATCAATAAATCATGCCCTTAACATTTAACTTGCACTAATACATTTAACCAAAAAATATACAATCACATAAATGAAACAGTGACACAGTGTTTTTTCATGAGGAAACCCAAAAGGGAAAAACCTCTTCTTCTTATGAATGAAAGGCAAGATCCAAATCCTCTTTACATTCTTATTTCATCTTAGCTACAACCCAAATGAGACTGCTACCTTTGTTTCTTCAGCACCTACTGAATGGAAGCTACAACTCCCATATGTACAAGCACCAACTTGTATAGGAGACTCTTACAATCTCCCCTTGCTCCTCCCTACAACCCTGAAATCATTCTCTATCACTAAGAACTTGGAAACCAACTCTTTATCTTCTCTGTCAAAGATTAAGCATTCAAATCCTCTTTGCACAATTCATTCTTGACCAGACCACTTATATTTATCAATCTATGTATGTGTCTTCCCTCCTCTGTATTTTCTCTTCCTCAAATTTTACAGAGCCAAATATCTCCCATAATCATCTCTTTTATTATTTTCTTGCAACATTCACTTTATATATCTTCTTGTATTATCAGCATGTATAATCAAATCCTCAGGATTCAAAGAATCAGTTACAATAACTGAATAAATTCCTTACAGTAATTCTTATTGGCCAAGGCATCAAGACGAACAATATACACATGATCAGTTTAAACATTTAACCAACACCATTCGATGAACATGCATCTGTTTTAATTTTTCAGCACATAATAACCCTTGAGAGCTTTGGAAAACCACTTGTACTAACACATATGTCCATTGGCCGTGACCACAGGTTAATCAAAATGCATTTCGCATTTCGGCAATTCGATAATCCTGTGTCGAAGAGTCTTGACACTTCAAGTTATGAAACCCCAAAATAGATCTTAGCTTCATGCTAGCTCCTCCCTCTCACATGACCATCAGTGGTAACCACTGCCTACACCAAAAAGGTATTTTGATGTTTCTCATTTCGGCGCTTCGAAATTTCTTGTGATGAAGTGTTTCAATACTCCAAGTCATGAACCCCAAAATTTTCGGCATTTCACATTTCGCATTTCGGTGTTTCGGCATTTCTGTGATGAAGTGTTTCGACACTCCAAGTTAGGAACCCCAAAATGATATGACGGCTTCACATTTGATCTAGTGGACATAGATCAGATGGTTCTCATTAACTTCTTGAGGACAGATCAACAGTCATATACAACTCTTATATTACTCCTCCAATGCTTAATCCAATGGATATGACTTAATTATTCATCGAGATGGATGGTTGTCGTGGTTTTAGTATTTCAACATTCAGGACTTCGTGATGTTGAATTTTTTTCTTACCATGCAAAAATCCCGAAATAGAAACTTCTGGAATTCTGGAATAGAAACTCCTGGAATCATGTGACATGTGTCCCTTTCAGTATTTTGGCATTCGGGACTTCATGATGTTGGAGTTTTTTCTTACCATGCAAAAATCTTGAAATAGAAACTCCCAGAGTAAATTGACGATCTTTGAAATTCAAGTTGTTCCTGTGCAAACTGATCCACAATGCCTTTGCAAACTGACCAACAAACTCCCCCTTTGGAATTTTAAAGTTTGACATTAATGACAAAAACAAGTCCTGTGCAAACTGTGAAAACTGCAATCCCTTCCAACAAAGAGATCATTGGGACTTAAGGGTTCATGAATTTTTATGGGCATACAAGACTACAAGGAAGAAGTTGGCAGGGAAGACACCTTTTAGGTTGATCTATGGGAAAGAAGCAATGTTTCCAATGGAGTTTATTCTATTGAGCCTATGTTTTGCATCAATTACGGATCTTCCATACTCTCACATTGTAGAGGAGAGATTATCAAAGTTAGTACAACTTGAGGAAGATCGGTTTGTCATGGGATTTCATTAGCAATTTTAGAAGGCAAGGGAATAGGGATGGCATGATAAACACATTAAACAAAAAAAGTTCCAAGTGGGAGACTTAGTATTACTCTATGATAGTAAATGTTTGCACCATCCAGGGAAGTTTCAAATGCATTGGTTAGGACATTATGTGATTCAACATGTGATGGAGGCAGGTGCTACACAATTCGAAACACTAAATGGAGAAGCCCTGGGAGGAATGGTGAATGGGAGTCGACTGAAACACTATAGATATGGCCGACCACCTGCAAATTAATATGAATTGCATGAGAAAACATGTATCATAGTATTTGTACTGTAGTAGGAAGATAAAATATAGAAAAAGAAAGAAAACAAGTAAAAGGGGGAGGAAATGAGAAATAAAAAGGTAAACAGGAAGAAGTATCGCAAAGCAAAAGGGTGTTTCACATAGATAATATAATCAATCCATAGTCAGTTAAGTGTGTGAAAAATTAAAGTGCAGGACAGGAACTGTTAAGGGCATTAAATCACAAAAACGACAGTCAAAAGGTCGTAAATGACAAAGCGTACTGGAAAGGTGTAGTCATAAATAGAAGGTGTTGTTGAGAATCGAGACAAACTGGAAAATCCTAGGAAACATTCGACGGGGGATTTGACATTAATGCCATAGTAAGGAAAGTATTAATGGTGTATTTTGACCATCTTCGACACTTCTGGTGGGAACGAAAACAATTATACAACCGTCAAAGGGTGATAAAAGCATATGAGGGCCGATGAAAAAGGTTATTTGCATTTGATAAAGAATTGTGAGCATACAGAGTGAAACAGAGCTAAACCAAAACTGAATGAGAACCATCAAAAAATATTCGTTGAACTTAGACAGAGGGAACAATTACACCACCAAAATTTGGAGTGCCATCAGTCGTAGAATGAAATCAACCAAAAAGACCACCAGGTGTGTTAGTGGTCAAGGAAACACCTAGAGCTTCAACTTTGTAGATGTGTTTTCACAGGGATTATATAACACCATGAAAAGACATTTCACCTCAATTTAAAGTACCTGCATATGGAAAATACTAACTGGTCACACCATAAATACCAACTAGCATAATTTTTGAAGGGGACATCCTAGGGAATATTACTTCCCTCGAGTTTGCATATCACGATATCACAGATGAAAACAAGTTTCTAGACCTAGCATGGAAGAATTATTTGTGTGCCAAAAGAATACCTGGGCATGATTATTTCTCCTTGAACCATAGACTTGGGTGACGAGACTAGAGAAGTCAAGCATACTAAATCTACTATAGATTCTTCATTTTGGTCAAATTCTAGAAATAAACACCTTTGTCAAAATGTTGCTAATTTTCATCCATGAAAGGACATTGTGGCTAGACCCACCAGTATCGATTGATACCCAATTAATTGAATTTATCATAGGTTTTCCAACAATAGAAGTGGATACAAAAACCTTATACTCAAATAAGTCGAGGGATAAAGCACTATCAGAAGCCATGAAGGACAATTTCCACAGCTTCAGAGGAAAGAGGTGGCTAGATGTTGCAAACATAAACGATTATGGTGTATGATTTGTGATGTACGTTTTGTCCCGGAAATTTTTGATGAAATTTCACGAGGATGAAGTGTCAACCACAATAATCACAACCACAAAAAAATGCATAGAGGGGTACCAAATGAATTGGGACACCCTTTTGGTGAATCAATTTTTGAAAGGCTGCATAGAATCCAAGGAGAAAGGCACAAAGTTTCATTATTCTTGGATTCTTATTTTGATTGCACTAGTTGGATGAAAGGAGTGCAATGAATACCAATGGATGAGAGAAAACAACAGAGGTAATGTAATTGCGCGGTATTCCAATCTATGGAATAAAACAAACAAGAGGAGACAAACATATAACAATGCTACATTCTATGTATATTTTGACACAATTAGGTGCATCGTAGAACAGACACAACACATAAAAAAAAATTCGGTATAAACATACAAGGATATCGTGTGATTCAAAGAAGGGAGGCACTATACGTACATTCAGGACAAAAAGCGCCCTGCACACCAGTGGCTACCAACCGACTAAAAATGAACAGTATATGATGTATTCTTTATTGCTAATGATTGGGAATATGAGTGGAAAATCCTAGAAGAAAAAACGTGGGACCTAGAAGAGGAAGAAGAACAAGATCGGGATGAAGAAGAACTAGATGAAGGAAAAGTGAATGCAAAAAAAAATGGCTCAGAAGGATACACAAGGACCATCAACAAGAGAAGAAAAGTCCATATTCCAAAGAGTAGGGATCAAAATAAAATAGAAGGGAAAGGGTCAACCTAGAGATACACGCAAAACAATGAAAGTGCATAAGGTATTGCCTATCTATAATATGACAAATGATGACATGGATAGAATCGGCTACCAAGTATGGGATGTCGCAGAAGAATCCATTAAGGAAGCAACAAGAAAACAAGTATAAATGCATCAACAAGTGCATGCATATTTAACACAATTGAAGCATCTCTTGGAAGCATCGAGAAAAAAATTAGAGCGCATATCAGAGGAAGGAACATCCACAAGTCTAGTGGAGGAAGTAGAGGATTCTAATCCATTCCTGGTCGAGTTAGCAGTCGGGTGCAGAGTGCTAGAGATCCAGACATATACAGTTGAGTTCCCAACACCAAAAATCCAAGAACACACAAAAACACTAAGTCACTCAAACATACTAGTGTCATGGATGCCTATAAACATACTACAAAGTTTATAGTTAGGTATTATGAATGAGATAAGGCTCTTCACAGAGGAAGAAGAGAGAGAATTGATAAAGGTGATGGAAGAAAAGACAGAAGCACAACAAAAATATACAATTTCTCTGCATTAAAATAGCAAAGTTGAAGAAAAAATTGGAGTGATGAAGGAAAGGAATCAAGCCAAGGAAAGGGCAGAGAAAGCCTTAAAAGATAAGGATGAAACTAAGCAAATGGAGCAGAAGACACAAGAAGTTGACCAAAAGTTGTATAAGTAAATTCATGAAGTACCATTAGTATTAGAGCCCACCATGGAGGAGAAGGTCTCACGAATTGGAAAAGTCATAAAAGGATTCCGCACAAGGATTGAGGACTTGCAATTGTGCAGTATGTCAGGAAAACCACTAAATCAAAGAGTACGAAGAGAGAGAACATTGATGATAGCAGTAGAAAATATCAAGAATATGGAGTAGGAATGCACAAAGATTTGCGATAAAAGTGAGTATATTTGGACCAACCTCGTAGAGGATCCATAAATAAAGGCTGTGGAAACCAAAGTTAGGGATGCATAGGAAAAAGCACAAAAGGTTTCGGAGAGCATAAACACTCTCCCACCGACTAACTGAATGACAACTATTTTGGCACAAAAGCAGTCCTATGATGAAATTGAAAAGTTATGGAATCATAAGAAGATCATCCAATAGTGATTGGGACCACTACACGATGAGGCACTAAGGGTGATAGGAGATATGGAAACTTTATAGGGAAAAGTGAAGCAAGCAACCCATGACACAAAAGAGAATATCACAACCCTAACGATGCAAGGTGTAGAAGACATTTTGGGAAAAGAGGTAGAAATAAAAAAGGATGTTGCGACAACAAAGGACACTTCCCAAAAGTTCATAGAGGCATGGAGGAGCACACAACAGGATTGAATGGCTCAAGAAGAGACCTAATTGAGTGTTGCAGGCCTGTTGGACATGCATTTGGATAGAGGTTTTAAGAAAATCCTAAGTATGGAATAAATGAGAAGAAGAAGAAGAAAGAAGACAAGGTAGGAGCAGAGTGCACAACAAATGAACATTTAGGATTGGGAGTGCATAGTAGAGAAACATGAAGGAGTGAAGTATGTAGTAAGAACATATTTAGCCAAGAATAAAGTAGGGGAATAAATCAAGGGAATAAACTAGGAGAATAAAGAAAATAATAAAGAAAGAGAAAAAAAAAGAAAAAAGGAAGGATAGAAGTTTGGCATGCCAAAAGAAAAAAGGCACACAAAAGTAGGAAGAATAGAAGTCCAAGTGAAAAAGAAACATGCAGATGCAAAAGAAGGAAAATCAAGCTTGAGAAACAAGTCAACATGAATTTTCATGAGTCATAGTAAGATGTAATTGGGTTTTTGGGATATGCAAAGTAGGGTTTTGAGCCGTAGAGTTTATGTATAAATTTGTAATGGGTTGGGAATATTAGGATTTTGTGTTCGTCAAAGGTTCATCGGGTATGTTATGTTCAATGTTGAGAGTGAAAGACTCTATGTATGAATGTTAGGGAAGCGTTTCAGAGAGAGAGAGGCTTGCACTATAGAGTGGCTAGGAAAGATGGAGAGTAAGATAGAATGATGTATATATTGTAAGCGCAATGTGCAAGCCTGAGAAAATTAAAGTAAGAATAATAAAGAAGCCAATCGTTGTGGATGTAGCCCAAAGTTGGGTGAACCACGTTAACTTCTATGTATTCTTGTATTTTATGTGATTGATCATGAATATTCTCCTTATGTGTGTTAGATTATATCTGTTTCTTACATGATCACTGACAAAAAGTTATGAATGTTACAAAAAATCATTTATTTTGAAATCTGAAGTATAATGGTACTATATAACTAAATTCACTACGTAAACAAGGAAGAGACAATAAAGGATAATGTGAAAAAAACAGATAAGTAAGAATGATTAAGATTATCAACTCCCATTCCCTCACTACTATAGAAACTCGGTTCCTACAATCCCAATAGATGCCTCGGGTGAGACTTTGCTTGCATGTAGGTGATGGTGAAAGGGAAAATGTCTAAAGGGTTTTGCTGGTTAATATAACTTGAACCTAGGGTCTTATAACAACACTCCAACACATATCATTTCGACATAGAGGGTGCACTCCTGCATCACTCATATTACTGAAAGATATCAAGTTTCTTTCCAAGCACGAAATATGTAGCACACTTGGAAGGGTTCTACTTCTTCCATCCTGTAGTATTAGTCAGACTATTCCCTGTTTGATAATTTTGATTTTCGAGTCATCCCCCATGAAAACATCTCCTCCTTCACATCATTCATATTTTCATAGCCATTCTCGATGTGGTTTCATATGATAGGATGCTCTTGATTCGATCAACCAAACATCTTGATCCAACTGTGTAGTGGTTAACGTTAGGTACACATTTCCTCCCTTATACAAAGTTGTATTTCTCTCAATCAAATGCTTCCCATCAAATATTGTAATTATTTCCATTGCACTCGAATTGCAGTTCCTTTTTTAATTCTCATCCTTACCACATTTACAACATATTCTCATCGATTGAACAAGGTATTTAGATCTACCCTTCGACTTATACTTTCTACAAGAGAATTTTCCTTTATCTCTGTCAACTAGTCGACCTCTCACCACTAATGCATCTTTGGTCAATCCTTCCATGTTCTTCCTTCTCATTTCTTCCGATAGTAGAGATGTAACCACATATTCTAGTGTTAATGTGGTTGAATTACTCCCTATATCCATGAATAAGATATCCCAAGAGTCTGGAAAATAAAATAATAGGATAATATATTTCTCCTTCTCCTCAATTTTATTATCTACAGAAGATAATTGGCTTGTTATGGTATTAAACACATTTAAATGCTCAGTTACCGAAATTTCCTCACTCGTTCTTAGAAGATACATTTTATTTTGACTGGTAGAAGCTTCCCAACTTGTCCCACATTTTCTTGTCCGAATCTTCACCTCAAACATTCAACAGAACCAAATCTGCAAGACAAAGTTGAATCATACTCCTTTTCATTATATCAAGTTTACCCCATTATTCCCTTGAAATACATGCCGGAATTTTACCTGGACAAACTACTTCCCATATTTCTCTATCCACAAGGAGATCTTCAATTTTAATCTTCCAAAGCTCAAAATTCTGGCCATTGAATTTTTCAATCTCTATTCTCGAGCTACTTTCCATTCTTTAGGCACAACTTTAAAGATCACTGACATATGAATCTTACTGGACCTAGGTTTTAAATCAAATCCAAGGTTGTTAAACCAAGATAAGGTACCACATGTTAGGAAATATAACACTTCCCCACTGAACCTCTCATAAGAGTGGAAAAAATATTTAAACTAGAAATCAAATGACAAAGGAAACACATAGTACACATAGATTTTACCCTAGAAAACCAAATGGGAAAACCAACATTCCTGGAGAATCTTGCTCCCTTGTTGTTTTATTATTTAGAATAAAAGGTTACATGCCTAACGTTGTTCTATACCTATGACAAAATTGACATCATACCTTCTTGATTTACACAAGAACAACCCTATAGCCAATTTGGCTTAAATATACATGACCAACAACCTATAAAATGATTGATCTAAAGATTAAATTTTATAGAATTAGAAAACGCCTTATTTATAGGATTTATAGTAGGAAAAACCCTAAAGAGAGGTGCCCAAAAACAATTACATATCCACAAATATCATTGGCTACAAATCTCATGAATCTTGGGATTTTGTTACATTCGACTACCAATTTAGATTCTCAATCAATTACCAATAGGTGTTCAATCAGTATTTAGTCAGTTTCCACATGACCTCCTATCAACCTATTATCAGTTGACCTCTTCGAATTTTCATCGATTACTTCGAATTCAACTTTTCTCGATCGATCCACCTTGACTTTTGACTTTCACTACCAGTCGATCTACCTCAACTCGACATTCACTACAAATAAATATATAACAACCCAACAATGAGTGCAATGGTTGCTGGGATATTTGCACTATTATGTAGTGTATGTTCTCTTCTTGTATTTTCCTGATTTCCACTTCTTCTTCTGCTCATTGGAATCTTCCTGGTGCTCTTTCTACTTTGAACCACTTGACTTCCCTTTCTTTTGGACTATGTTTTGCAAGTAGTGTTTCTGTACACATGCCTCAACCAATGTCCTTGGCTTAAACAGAATCACCTGATTTTCTAGATGACTGTGTAAAACCTCTAGATACTTGAGGAGTACATCTGGGTTCTTGGGAGAGATACCTGGCATGATGTCCATGTTTATGAACTCAATGGTGTAATCTTGTACACTCTACCCTTTCCTCTACTTGATGTAGTTCCATTGGATCCATTGGTCCTATACATGCCCGATGGGGTAGAATTGGGACTTGATGAGGGTTTTGAAGTCCTTCCACCTATTTACTAGTGGATCACCCTCCAACCTAAGTGTTTCCAAGTGGATTTCCCACCAGGTTAAATAATGGCCCTCTAACTTCAATATAGAAAATGAAATCTTTCACCCTTCATCTATATGGTGAATGTTAAAATAAACTTCTAGTTGTTGCAACCAATTATTTAGTTTTAATGCATCGATCTCAACTTGGAATGGATTTATTTCCACTTTTTCTTCCATATTGAATAGGTACTATGAAGGGTTCATGACACTCGATCTCGACTTGCCTTTCTCAGATTCTTTCTGCAACTCATTTTCTGAGTATTCTTGATATTTTGATTTCTCCTCTGAAATGTTCTTTGAGTTAGAGACTACATCATATTAGCATCTTCTAATATTTATTTCTAGAGAAACCATGAGGAGTTTGATATTGTTATTTATGTCCAAAACTTGTGCTTCCAA
Organism: Picea engelmannii; assembly: GCA_009831015.1. Lineage (NCBI taxonomy): Eukaryota > Viridiplantae > Streptophyta > Pinopsida > Pinales > Pinaceae > Picea > Picea engelmannii. The sequence continues at coordinate 550,749 of ML777905.1, read as the reverse complement.
CCTCTCAAATATTTCTTATGCCAGATCTTAAGGATTTTTATGAATAGACTCTTCTACCATGGCTAGGGTTTCTGTGAATTCTCTTTAAACCGATTCTTGTATCTTGTAAGTTCCCAAAAATAACCAAAAGAAAAACATGCTCTGATACCAATATGATCTATAAAATATTTCTTTATATCTCACTGGAACAGTTCATCACAAAATATCTAATAAAATACTCAAATATTTAATATTAAGTTTATTTTTCCATTAGATCTCCAGAATATTTGGTTATTGATTTTCTACTTATGCGTGAAATAAATAAAATGTGGAAAATAGAGAACAATAAAATACAATAAAAACATCCACAAATAAACACAATATATGACTTGGGAAACCCAATATGGGGAAAACCCAACTAGAAGGTGAGCTTGATCTGCTCTCTTTTCTTTGGTATAGAAAGGATGCAAGTACAAAGAAAGAGGCAATCTCTATGGAGATTCATTTTAAGTGTGACCTGTATGGATGCTACATAATCTCTCCTCCTCTCTTATGCTCACATAATATCACTGTGATATGTTTTTCTCAACTATGGAACAATATACATTGCAAAAGAATGGAACCCCTTCTCCTCCTAGTGGATTGATATTTAACATAGCTCGATATCCATCTAGGTATAGGTTTTTGACTTCATAAATCCTCAATTGTGGTAGGGTTTTGAACCTTATATGATATTCTTGAAATCCCTCACGTGGCTAGCCCAATATGCATGAGTAATGGTGTCTAAAATGGTTTCCTATTGTACCATGGTGGTAAACACATTAGGTAATCTTGCGGGAGTCATAACTTTTGCATACGAGCTCTAATTGAAACAATGTTTTCACTGTTGGAAAGGTATTGTTGTGTACAATAGCATAACAAGGTCCAATATATGATAGGAAAATTTCAACCCCAAAAATATCATTTGATGCCTCAAAATGGCCTCGAAAGGTTCCAAACCCTAATTTTCCAAACTGGGACCTACCATTAAAATGGCCCTGCAAACTGATTCCCCCAATTTTTTCCACTCTTACAAGATTGAGATAGATGAAAAACAATATAATGATCTAATCTGGATCAATTAGACAAAAATATGGAGAAGCAATCAAACACTATTGGATTAAGGCATTCTTGTGGATACTAGATATGCTCTTTTGAGTCTAGGTGTGGAGCAATAAATCCTTCTACCTAGGAAAAAATGAACAATATCATATGTAATAAAATATACATCACATCTCCGATCGGGATCTTTTTACTAGTTTTCCTTTCCCCTAAACAATAATACTCTTCAATGTAATTTATGATAGATAGATCCTGCCCACTAGGACCACCTGATAATACCACTCACACCCCATGCTAAGAAAATCTCGTGATGAAGTATATATATTACACTTCAATGGTTAGTTGGTTTCCACCCACCTTGAAGCACTACTGGTTGGGGCTCCAAAACCTCACCAACATATCTGATAGCTCTAGTTGTGATCTCATATTCTGACATGTGAAGAACTTGATAGATAGATCCTGCCCACTAGGACCACCTAATAATGCCACTCACACCCCATGCTAAGACAATCTCGTGATGAAGTATATATATGTTATACTTAAATGGTTAGTTGGTTTCCACCCACCTTAAAGCACTACTGGTTGGGGATCCAAAACCTCACCAACATCTTTGATAGCTCTAGTCGTGATCTCATATTCTGACATGTGAAGAAGTTTAATATCCCACAGTCCAACAATGTTTCCAAAGTCCGTTGGTCTCTCATTGTGGATAAGTCATTCATCTCATGATCCTAGTCCTCCCACTAAATCATGATGGAAGGTTTTCCTACAAAATACAAAAAACACCTTCCATCAAGAAAAATACAAAAATCCTCAAGAGAGTGAGAAAGATATGGAAATTTTAGGGACATACGCACTTGATGGAGGAAATAGGTGTGACCAGTCACAAGATTCCTTATTGGAACATTCAAGTGGTTGTTGTCCATCTAAGGCCAACCTACAACTGTGTAGCCTGATTACTTGTGGGGCCTGCCAATGTTTTTCCAATTGCTCAAAAACTGTAAAAAAAACTTAAATGAAAGAGGAGGGACAAAGGATTTACCTAGAACTAACAATTTTGGAGTCTAACAGTTGAAAATCTTGCAATCTACTTCTCAAGCTCTACGAGGATAGTTGGTTTTTCACAAAACTTTGTATTTTTACCAATGGTACGTGTGAAAATGGATTACATTTTACCATAAAATGGATTTTTTACCTTTTTAGGCTCACAACAAACCTTTTTTACACATGCTACCTAGTAAGCATCTTCTGGTTATATTTCTGGAGAATTTTTGTGAATTTTTATGAGTTTCACAATAACAATTATAACGCAAGGGTATAGTTTTTGACATGTTATAGGGATATAGTCATATTTCTTAGAAATTTGGTTACATACACTAAAATTGACGTATGTGTCTCAAAACGACATATAGGGATAGGTTTTCCCTGTGACACCATTTTAAATTATCAAATGTCCATTATGTTGGCACAAAGACTTAGGTTCAATACCATCAATTTACGACATTACTCATTCTATTTTTGCATTTTATGACTTAAAATGTAGTGCCTACCCTCAATGGGTGCCTCGGTTGGCACCCTGATTTACATATGGTTCCCATGCTGTAATATCTTATAGGCCCAAGAACCCTCCTATAGACCCGCCATGATTCAAAGTTGAGCCTCATTATTCTCTCTTCATCTCTATTCTAGCCATATCTTGAGGGGGTTCTCATCATTTTATGTTACTTTATGGTGGCATATGCATTTGTCTCTTATGTCTTGGTGCCTACTGCTATGTTTTTGTTTACCTTAATCCCACTTACAACCATTGTAGTCACACTTAACCTCTTTCCACTTGCATTTTCTTTCCTCCATCTCGCGACCCTTACCCATGGAGAGAAAAACTAAAATGAGTGGACCTCACTGTTGATTTTTCAATAAGCTAGGTTAAGCATGTAGCTCATTTCAATTTCATCATGTCTTAACCATAAACAAGAATTTTGTAGCAACCAAGATCACAAGAAGAAACACCATGCACAAAAACACAAGAAGTATCTTGGGAAACCCTTCTCAACAAGGGAAGAAAACCCATCCAAATCCTTTGCTCTATTATTCAAGAGAAATAACTTTCACCACCAAGAATGAATTAGTACACAAGAGGGTGCTTAAGCCCTAGAGGACTAGCACCCAAGAGAGGTGTGCACCATTTGCCAAATAGAAGTGTTTTCTGAAATTTCCAAACTCATGAGAAAGATATGATTCTACAATGGAGAATCATCTCTTACTTATACTAAACTTGACCAATCAACAAAGGCGTCTATTAGCTCAATAGGTCCGACCTCTCTAAGTCAAATGTATTATTATTATTATTATTATTAATATTAATATTAATATCAATATTAATTATCTTTTATATTTGATATTAAACATATTAAGGTGGGGCAGACATGTACCCTTTACATAACAATTAGGGTTGCATGTAGGTCTGACTCTTGAACAATATATAGAAAAGGATAAGATACTCCCATTAGTGCTCATCCACTATGGGCACATCCATAGGGATGTCACAACTCTGATTCATTGCATTACAGATAAGAACCAGGTCTTCACACATTCACCTGTACTCGTCCACAGGCATGTCCACTCTACAAATTTTCTTTCCCACTTCCACTGACAGGAGAATCATTTGGAGTCTTCTTGTCAACTCTGTTTCTCAGAGGATGATATCACATCATCTTCATTTTTATTCACATGACGATGTGGCCAACACTTTTGGGATTTCACAAGTTCACCTTGTGCTCAACCACAGGCACGTCCTAACTCAACAGATCACTCTTCCATTGGATAATCATCTGTATTTCTTCTCAGTCTCTGAATGGAGGAGGTCATCTCTACGTTCCTGACTCTATCTTAGGAAGGAACCACATACCCTTCTTAGGGGATTTCTCTCAGGTTTGTAAGTTGATATAAAGACTCACATAGATGCTATGTTACACATCTCACAGGTTTGTAATATGGAGGATGTCTCCCATAGCTACATTCATCAACACTCCCTCTCAGCTAGGGAGGCATTCTCCATCAGGCAAAGTTTCTCAAAAAAATACTCAAACTTTGTCTTGGAAAGTGGTTTAGTGAAGATATCTACCATTTCTTCATGAGTAGAAAGATATTGTACATGAACTCTCTTCCTCTGTACCATGTCTATAATATAGTGGTACTTGATTTCAATATGTTTTGATTTGTCATGAAATATTGGGTTCTCAGAGAGATTTGCATAGCTTTGGTTGTCACAATGAATAATCGTTGGATCCATATCATGATCGAACAAGTATTTCAAAAGTTTTTGAAGTCATACAACTTCATGAATTGTCACGCTCAATGCAATGTATTATGCCTCTATTGTACTCAAAGCCACGAAGATTGTTTTCTGTTGCACTAGGAAACCGTGGTTGATCCTAGGGTGAAGCAGCTACCTGCAGTGCTCTTTTTGTCTACTGCACTACCTTCCTAATATGCATTGGCATATCCTTCCAGACTTAGGTCCACATTTGTTTCATATCTTAGGCCATAACCAATTGTTCATTGTAAGTATCTCAATACATGTTTTGTAGCTATCCAATGTGTCTATTTTGGTTGGTTCATAAACTGGCTATTCACATTTACTACATAGAAAATGTTTGGTCTGGTGTTAACCAGATACATCAAAGATCCAATAAGTTGTTGATATAAATGTGGATCTATGTATCCTTAATCAGTGTCATTCATCTTCTTTAAGTCCATCACCATTGGAGTAGGCATGGATTTACATTTTGTCATTTTTAATCTTTTCAGTATCTCCAAAGTATATTTTCCTTGACTTAGGAAATCTCATCTAATCTCTGCCATACTTTGAGTCCCAAGAAATAATGCATTTGGCCCAAATCCTTCATTTCAAATTTGTTAGTTAATGCCTTCTTGCATTCGGGAATGAGTCTCTCTGAACTGGTGATGAAAACATCATCCACATATAGAACTAGAATCAAACACTCATTTCCATCAATGTGATAATATAGGTTTGGGTCGACTTTTCTTTTGTTGAAAACCAAACTCATCAAGAAACCATACATTTTCTTGTACCAAGAACATGGTGCTTGTTTTAGACCATAGAGGGATTTCTTCAATTTGCATACATGATGTTTTTCATTGTGTATAAAAAAACCTTATGGCTGTTCAATATAGACTTCTTCCTCAATTTCACCATTGAGAAAAGCAATCTTTACATCCGTCTGATGTAGCTTCCAACCCATGGAAGTGACTAGTGCAATGATAGATTGAATGGAGGTATATCTGGCTACTAGTGAAAATGTCTCGTCATGGTCGACTCCCTCTATTTGTGAGAACCCTTTGGCTACAAATATTGCTTTATATTTTTCAATGCTTCCATCAACAACATGTTTGATTTTGTAAATCCATTTGGAATTCACTACAGAATTTCCCTCTGGTCTTGGGACAACATCCCATACATCATTCTTTATTATAGATTGGTATTCTTCAGTCATGGAATATTTCCATACTTTCTCACCTAAGGCTTCTCCATGATCAGTAGGCTCTGAATCAGTAATGTGATTCAAGGATGAAAGGTATATTGAGAATCTCTTACGCCTCTTACTTTATCTAGTTGCTCCTTGTGGGGCTTTATGCCTTTCTTCTTCTTCTAAAGTTTTTTGAGCCCAAGCATGTATTTTATGTCCAAATTTGATGTCTCTGGTTATATTACTTGGGGAAACCAAATATTTTGGAGTAACTAGGTCAAATTGCATTGTTGGCTCATTTGGAACAATATATGTCTCCCTCTAAACTACTGAATGAGAATGAGGTATTGTTTCACCATATATTTCCATCTAAGATTCTCTAGATTTATGGAAGGATACTTCTTCTTCAAAAGTAACATCTCTGCTTACTTCAATTTGTCTCTGACTTGGGATGTAGATTCGATATGCTTTTGAGGATTCATTGTATGCTACAAATGTACCCTTTCTTCCTGAGGGTTCTAGTTTGGATCTCTTTTCTTTGGGTACATGAAGGTACACTAGACATCCAAATATTCAGAAGTGTCCGATCTCAGGCTTCACTTTGGTGAATGCTTCTTCTGGAGTAATGTTATTCAGGATCTTGTGAGGACTATAGTTTTGAACATATACTGTTTTCATACATGCTTCTTCCCATAGAGTCACGTTTAGACTCTGATCATGTATCATTGCCTTAGTTGCCTCAATGATAGTTTTGTTCTTCCTTTCAAAAACCCCATTTTGTTGAGGATTGTACAGAACTGTGAGCTCCCTCTTGATCCCTGCTTCCATACAGAGACTGATGAATTCTTTTTTAGGTGTATTCTCCTCCATTGTCTGATCTCAATACTTTGATTTTTCTTCTGGTCAAGTTTTCAACTTGAGCTTTTAATTCTTGGAACTTGACAAGGAATACATCCTTGTTCTTGAGGAAGTAAATCCAATTTTTCTTAGAGTGATCATCTATGAGGAGTACATAGTACAAGTACCCATTTAAGGATGCAAAATTCATTGGCCCACATACATTTGAATGTATCAAGTCCAAGATTTCCTTGGATCTGTTATCATTGCTAGGAAAGGATCCTTCAACATTTTTTCCAAGGGAAAAACCTTTGCAAACACCTTCATGCTGGATCTAGATATCTAGTAGACATGTTACCATTTTCCTTAGAGCTGGAAGATGATGTAGGAGCATTGTAAGAAAGAAAGCAAGAATGCACAAGTGGAGGATAGTTGGATATGCACCGGCTCACATTTTGAAGGCATTTTGAATTTGAAAGGATAAAACATTAATGTAATAGATGGAGGGATGTAATTTCCATTAATTTTTTTTGGGGTTGTAACATAGATCTTGAGTGTATCTCTCATCTGTTGATTGGAGGAATTTATTGTAATAAATGTAAAGTAGTTGTAGGCTTTATTTTCGATTTGATAGAATAGAGATGTAGGAGGGAAAACTCTAAAAAATCTCCCTCTTATGTATTGTAATGTATCATTATTCTCATTAGCAAGAATGCTTAGATATGTAGAGACGAAGAGAAGAATAAAGATTGTAGAATTGGTATGAGTAGATAGTTGTTGCTATTGAACCCATGTACAGATTCACTTGGATTAATATAAGGAAGGTTTGATCCAATTTCATGGTGTCTTTGTGAATTATGTTTACATCTATTGAATGGTATGTTTACAGTTAATTTTAGTCTTTTCTATGCATTTGTTTCAATGTTGTGTATGTGTATGATTTCATGTTGAATGTATGAATTCCGTGAGAGGAAGGATATGAGTTTCAATTGTTTCTCATCCTGAGAAATTTCTACAAGGAGTGCAGTGAAAGTATGCAAGGAGTGTGTTGACAACTTTTTGAATTTTATCTCAGAGAAGATCAAGAGAGATACCATTGTTCTCATATCAACAAGGAGTGCATAGGCCGGTTGAGGTCTTGGAATCTTCCAACCCAAGCAAGTGGTGGAAGGATTTTTGTTGCAAGGAGTGCACAAAATAGGAAGACATCTAATAATCAATGATTATCATGAAAGATGCAAAGAGTGCATGCAAGAATCCCTTGGGATCCTTGAGTTTGTAGCCAGAACCAAGCTCAAGAGGGATAGAGACCTTGAACGATTCAAAGGAAAGGTGAGAGGCAAAGTTGACTCTCGGAATCAAGTTGAGGAGAAAGGACACCAAGATATTTGTCCAGGAGTTATCAAGAAATTGAACAGACGGTTGAAGTTTCCCGGTGGGAGAATAACCATCAGATATTGATCAACAAGAGTTGTTGATCTCGTGATTGAATTTTTCCATTTTGGAATTCGGGGGTGTGGAGAAAGTTGTGACGAGGAAGAAAGAATTGTGAAATCCCAATTCATGAAATCCAGATAGGATCTATACCGTCAGATCGTGGAAGGATCTGGATCGTCGATCTACAGTAAAGAAGTCACGAGTTCGAACTTTGGGGAAAAGGAGGATCCCTATATTGTGAACTCCCGAGTCATGAATTTCCAACGCACTTGAAGGTTGGGTCCCAGGTTGTGGCAGAGGGTCATATTATAAGGAATTAAGGGAGGAGCTAGAATTACGTTAGCCCATTTTAAGGTTTTAGGATCTGAAGGAGTCGAGGAACTCAACAACAAGCATCACAGAATCGTGAAACTCGACAAGCCCTTTTTGGGAAAAGGTTTTGGTCACATCAGTTGGTCACTTGGGTAAGAGTTCGTGCCTTGTGCTTGTTTGCACAGGCATAACTCCTAAGAAGGACTTGTGGTTACAAGTGGGAAGACTCCAGCTGGAAATCGAAGAGCCATTTTGGCTCAAGGGAGATTAAGAATGATCCTTAGATCGAGAGGTCAAGCAGAACTTGTTGAGGTAGGGGTGTTGCGTCAGGTGGTATCAGAGATTTTAATGTTTGTAGCAAAGAGCATATTACAACAATGTCGCCAAGAAGACGTCAAGAAAGACCAATTCCCGATCCAACTATGGAGAGGGAAATGAGGGAACTTCGTGCTCGATTAGATGCTATGAAGACAACACAAAGACGAGCTACTGATATAGGAGATGTCAGTGAAGCCGAAAGTGAAAATGAGGCTAGAGCCAAAGAAGAAGTTGTAGTCGAAGATGTTGTAGAAGAACGTCTATTCAGATCTGTTGCATGAATAGGGGACAGAGAAAAAATGGACATCCCAATGTATGAAGTAAACTTATACGTTGAGGAGCTCCTAGATTGGTTTAGAGCTCTGGATAAATACTTCGATTATGAAGATATCGAAGAATATAAGAAGGTTAAACATGTTGTCACTAGACTTAAAGGGCATGCAACACTGTGGTGGGCATGGATGATTTTAAGGATGGAAATTTATTTTAAAATGTAGAAACCTTTGCGAATCTTGTTGATCCTTCATATGCCAACTATAAATGTTTGGCAATATTTTTTTAAAAATATTCAAATTTCTAAGGATTTTATATAGGTTGTATAAAATTTTGACGATTTTTAAGGTAAAATAATTTTATCCTATAGAATTTGGGCAAATCATTTTTAGAATAGCGAATCTTTTTTTGGAAAAAAACATGTAAAATTAGCCCATGAGCGAAATTTAGCCCCTAAAATCATCCTTGGTGGTGGGATGAACTATAGGTTGACAGGCATTGCAAAGGCAATAAAAGAATCAAAATATGGGATAGGATGGTAGCAAATATGAAAGCTAAGTTTATACCTAGAGACTCTCAAATTAATCTGTTTTGAAGAATGAAGAATTTGAGACAGAAGGGGATGACATTGAAGGAATACACTGAGGAGTTTTACCGACTACACATCAGAGTAGGTCATCATGAGAGTGATGATGAAAAGGTCGCCAGATACATGAATGACCTGAGATATGACATTCAGGATGAGATGAGCATGGTGAAAATCAGAAATGTGGAAGATGCTTATCAGATTTCTCTGAAGGAAAAAGAAAAATTGGCCCAAAAGCAAGGTCAAAGGGGCAGAGGTAGAAGTTAGAGTAGAGGAAAATAAATTTCCTAGGACAGAGTACAGAAGCCCAAAGGTGAAGAAAATAATCCTCATGTTCACCCATAAATATGAGGAAGTTCACAGGGAAGACAATATGTCGATAAGAACACTTTCCGTGAGCAAGAGAAAGAGGCAGAGGAAGAGGAGGTGAGATAAAGTGTTTTTTCTATGGAAATATTGGACACAAATAATTTGAATGTCCTGATAGAAAAAGGGATGGAGGAGGTGAAGCTCACATTTCAAAAGTGCAAAGGCGAAATGTTGAGGCAAAAGATGCAGAAGGCGAAAGATATATAATGATGAGGAAAATTCTCTTGAAACCAGAGAAGGAGGCAAAGAATCTAGTCCATAGAAACAATTTGTTCATAATTTCTTGCAAGACCAAGGATAGGGTATGCAAGGTGATAGTGCATAGTGGGAGCACATATAATATAGTATCCATAGAAATGGTGGAGAAGTTGAAATTGGAAATAGTTGCACATCCAAACCTGTATAAAGTCTCGTGGTTGCAAAAGGGACAACAGGTAACAATCACTAAACAATGTTTAGTTGAATTTAAGATAGGGGGATATAGATATGAGATCTTATGTGATGTTATTCCCATGGATGTCTGTCATATTTTGTTGGGGAGACCGTGGAAATATGAAAAAAAAATTGTTCATGATGGAAGAAAGAATACCTGTACCTTGGAAAAAAATGGTAGGACACATATGTTGTTGCTGATTGAAGACAAGAAGGTGAAAGAAGAAGCAAGAAACACTATACTTCTCATGAGTGGGAAGGAACTTCTGGAGGAAGTTAAGAAAGAGAAATACATGTAGTTTTCTATGGTGAGGAAACCTAGAGTCATTTTGACCAGTACTTCGATAGATGATATACTGGAAGAAATTCAGGAAATGCTTGAGAATTTTGTTGATATAGTGGTGGACGATTTACCTTGTTCGTTGTCGCCTATCAGAAGTATAAGCCATCACATTGACCTTATACCAGGAGTGAGTTTTCTAAAAAAAGAGAGACACGTATTGATGCCATGGGAGAATGAAAAGGTCAAGAAGCAAGTTCAGATTTGGTGGACAAAGGGTTAATTAGAGAGAGCTTGAGTCCATGCATTGTACCAACAGTGTTAAGTCCAAAGAAGGATGGTGAATGGAGAATGTGTACAGACTCAAGGGATATAAACAAAATCACCATCAGGTATAGGTTTCCTTTACCAAGGATCGATGACTTGATGGATTTCTTGAGTCGAAAAAAGTTTTTTTCAAAGATTGATTTGAAAAGAAGATATCATCCGATCAGAATGAAGAAAGGTGATGAATGGAAGACAACATTCAAGACAAATGAAGGGTTGTATGAATGTCTTGTCATGTCATTTGGTTTGATGAATGTGCCAAGTACTTTTATGATATTAATGAATGAAGTCTTAAAGGATTTCATTGGAAAGTTCATAATTTTGTATCTTGATGATATACTGATCTTCAGTGAGACTGAAGAAGAACATTTGAAACACCTAACTCTAGTGATGAGGAGGTTGTAGCGAGAGAAGTTGCTGATAAATCTGAAGAGGTCATATTTCATGAAGAAAGATCTTGTTTATCTGTGGTTCGTGATCTATTTGAATGAGTTTAAGATGGGGCCTGAGAAGGTAAAATAAATCAAAGAATGGTCGTCACCGAGGAATATCTTTGAAGTCAGAAGCTTCCATGGATTATCTAGTTTTTACAGGAGTTCATCAGAAATTTTAGTGGAATTTATGCACCAATGATGGACACAGTCAAGAAAAGACATAAATCTTTTCATTAGATAAAGGAAGCAGAGAATAGTTTCAAGTTGTTGAGGGAGAAGATAACTGGACAGTCAATTCTAGTTTTGCCAGACTTTGGTAAGACATTTCAAGTGAGATGTGACACAAGTGGATTTGCGATTGGAGCAGTCTTAAGTCAAGAAAATAGACCAGTTTCATACTTCATTGAGAAGTTGAATGATGCCAAGATAAAATATTCCACTTATGATAAAGAGTTTTATGCAATCATACAGGCGCTGAAGAAATGGAGGCATTACTTAGTTCCGAAAGAGTTTGTTTTGTATAGTGATAACCATGCTTTACAATTCGTAACTCAACAAGAGAAATTGAATTAGAAGCATGCAAAATGGGTTGAATTTAAGTAGAAATTTACTTTTGTTATAAAGAACATTTTTAGAACTTCTAACAAGGTTGTTGATGCATTGAGCAGGAAATGTTTGATTATATAGGAGTTTTGTGTGAAGACCTTAGGTTTTGATAGCCTTAAGGATCTGTACAGAGATGATTCAGACTTCCTGTTCTGAGAGATAGAAGCCAATGGATTGAATACTTAATCCAGGATGGATTATTATTCAAAGGAAATCAATTGTGTATCCCAAAGAGTTTTACGAGAGATAATATCCTAAAGGAAAAACATAGTGGGGGATTGGCTAGACATTTCAGCCATGAAAAAACATTTGTGCAGTTGAACAGTTTACATTATTGGCCAGGGATGAGGACAGATGTCAAGAAATTTGTCAACAGATGCAGATTTTTCCAGGACGCAAAGGAAAAAAGATAAAATAAAGGATTATAACAACCATTTTTAGTACCATAGAGGCCGTGGGATGATGTAAGCATGGATTTTGTGTTAGGACTATCGAGGGAACATAGGAGTTGATCAGGGGATCAAATTTTGCTCAAACATTCAAAGTGCTCGGAATCACTTCAAACTAGACGAGAGTGTAGGTCTCGTCATTGTGAACCCAACGCAACTCGTTTCGTCTAAAACAGACATCGGGAGCGAGAGATATAGCGATCTATTCGTCAAGTCAAACAGGTAAAAAAAATGATGCTGATTGTACTAGTTCGTATAGTCTGTACAGGATGATGTGGAAGGATCATACGACCGTACAGAAGTAACATGGTAAGAATTTGTTGCTTGGCAATTGCTCAATCAGGAAGTGACACGTGTCCTTTGGTGGAAAATGGTATGAGGACACGTGGACCAATCCATGGGCACCACGTGTCACTCGTTGTTTGGGTTGTGATTTGTTATGTAAAATTTTATGGGTCCGTGGGGGTCAAACCCCGGACCTCACCACCGGTGTAACACCTTAACAAAGTTCCCACGACCATTATGCCCATACAATGTTGCTTACCATATAATGGTTCGCATTTGATTTAAAGTTGTATGTTTGTATATTTGGGCGGGGGTCGGGCCGGGGCTTAGCCCCGGCCCATGGTCATGTTGCTTTTACATATGACCACCATGTATATATATATGGCTGCGCGCGGTTGTAATGGTTGGCGCAGGGTTTAATATAGCCTGTGGTACTTTGCACTATTGTCATGTGACCCTAACCAGAGTGCGGGGAAGTTACACCCGTTGTAACCATTAACTACTTTTTCCATACGCGCGGTCACATGACTCGCCATATGCCCAGGTGCCTAGGTGGTTAGGGGCTGGCGTACCCTTAACCATCCTACAGTTTGCACCATTGGCACGGTTGCGCCTGCTGCTGGGTTTTCATGCTTAAATTTGTGTGTGAGCCAGGTTCAAACAACAAGGGTGCAATTTGTAGATGCAGAGGCAACAAGCTTGAAGGGGGAGACTTTCAGGAGGCCTAACTTCTTCATTTTTCGACTGATTGAGGTGTCGAAAGAGCCCATACAGGGGTTTTTGGACACTCTTAATCCATTGGAGTAGTTGGTTTGTCATTTTGAGCATTGTAAGACATTGTTTTGAGCACTTTGAGCAATTAATAATAATGATCCATTGGAAGCTGGACCAGGAGATGTAGCCCAAGAGAGGGGTGAACTCCTTTATCAAATTGTTGTGTTTATGTGCTTATGTTCATTGATTATGCTGCTATCTATGAGTATTTTACATAATTAATCCTTTAATATATGTGTTGCAAACTAATCCTTTTTCCTTAAACACATAAGATTTACATTGCAAATAATTTCAAGTATTTCAAGTCTTCTTCATTTTTAGATCAAGTTGGTATCAGAGCACTGGTTTTTGAAGACTTGATTGTTTGCAAGTTTTGTTTCTGATGCTCACAAGGTTGAAACTCATATGAGGAGAAGTTCAACTTGTGGAGCCAAGTTCTCATCCGACAAGGAGGAAGCATATTCATTCACCGCAAGTTTCAGGGAGACATTCACCAAGCATGGCTCATGCAGAAAGTCATGAACGTGTTCTTTCCGAAAATGAAGATCTCAGAGAGGCTATCATGGAGCTGAGAGAGATGATGAAGATCTTGATGGAAAGGAACATATTGTCACAGGGTGAAGGCTCCAACCCTTCAATGTATAAGGGAGGTGGTGGTGACAAAACTCCAGGCAGAAATGGAGGGAATGGTGCTTCTCCGCCACCCTCTCCTCCATCATCTTCTTCTTCTTATTCTACCAGTTCAAAAAATCTTCCGAATTCTCCAAAGGGGCATGGTAAAACTCCTTTGCAAATTCCTTCATTAAAGCTTGATATAAAATTTGAATTGCCAATATACAATGGAGAAGTTAATGCTGAGAAGTTAGATAATTGAATACGTCAAATTGAAGTATATTGTAGAATACAGAAAATTCAAGATGATGAAACCAAAATTCAGCTTGCTTCGTTAAGATTGGATAGTGCATCACTTATATGGTGGGAATCCAAGACTCAGGAGGAAATGAAAAAGCATGGTAAATATTTTCTTTCTTGGAATGATTTCATTATCGCAATTAATTTTTTTTTTTATCCATTGGCATATAAATGAAAGGCAACTATGGAATGGAAGAATTTTAGACAAGCTAAAGGACAGAATGTGTAAAGCTTTACTCAGGAATTTAGGAGAAGAGCTTTGGTATTGGGAGTTGATTTGTCTTCACAGGAAACTTTGCTCAAATATATTGGTGCTTTACATAGTTATTTGAGACATACTATACTCATGTTTAATCCTTCGAATCTAGATGAAGTTTGTGTACAGGCTACTCATTTGGAAGCAAGGGG
>ML777905.1:501332-532866 GCA_009831015.1 Picea engelmannii | reverse complement strand
CATGTTTTGGCTATTTTCCCAAGTCGCCTTTAGATTTTATCTTTGGGAAAGATATTGTTGTTGATGGTCAATATGACATTGATAGGGCAGAGAAGTTCATTGAACAAATTCAGTCGATACATCAGGTGGTGCAAGAGCAGTTGAAAAAGAGTCAGGAAAAGTACAAGATGAGACATGACAAGCATCGTGTTGATCACAATTTCCAAGTTGGAGATGAAGTTTGGCTTTACATCAGCAAGGAGAGGCTTAAAGGATAAGGTAAAAAGTTGAAACCGATTCGATATGGTCCTTTTAAGATTGTCGACAAGATCGGTAACAATGCTTTTCGTTTAGATGTGCCTCCTTATATGCAGATGTATGCAGTTGTTAATGTTGAGAATTTGAAGTTGTATGAGCCTCCATTGATTGATGATCAAGGAGAGCATGTTCAGATTCCTTCTATCGATGATTTTTCTCCAGAGTATCTAACAAAACTGTAGGAAGACAACATCCTTGACAGGAGGATGTGAACTTCGAAACGAGGAAATGTGGAGTATTTGTGAGTTACTCTTAAAGGGACGAATCCAAGCAAGGCCAAGTGGATTGAGGTTGGAAGGGTGAGGGAAATTTACCCTCATCTTCACATAGACTGAGAATAGTCTTTTGGAGGTCCAAAAGCTTCCCAATGGGGAGGTGTGATCAGGGGATCAAATTTTGCTCAAAAATTCAAAGTGCTCGGAATCGCTTCAAACCGGACGAGAGTGTAGTCCTCGTCGTTGCGAACCCAACGCAACTCATTTCGTCTCAAATGAACATCGCGAGCAAGAGATATAGCGATCTATTCGTCAAGTCAAACAAGTAAAAAAATGATGTTGACTGTACTAGTCCGTACAGTCCATACAGGCTGATGTGGCAGGACCGTACGACCGTACAGAAGTGACGTGGTAAGCATTTGTTGGTTGGAAGTTGTTGAATCAGGAAGTGACACATGTCCTTTGGTGGAAAATGGTTTGAGGAAACGTGGCCCAATCCATGGGCGCCACGTGTCACTCGTTGTTTGGGTTATGATTTGTTATGTAAAATTTTATGGGTCTATGGAGCTCGAACCCCGAACCTCACCGCCGGTGTAACACCTTAAAAAATTTCACACAACCATTACGCCCATACAATGTTGCTTACCATATAATGGTTCACATTTTATTTAAAGTTGTATGTTTGTATATTGGGGCGGGGGTCGGGTCGGGGCTTAGCCCCGGCCCATGGTCGTGTTGCTTTTACATATGACCACCGTGTATATATATATGGTTGCATGCAGTTGTAACGGTTCGCGTGGGGTTTAGTATAGCCCGTGGTCCTTTGCACTATTGTCATGTGACCCTAACCAGAGCGCGGGGAAGTTACACCCGTTGTAACCATTAACTACTTTTTCCATACGCGCGGTCACATGACTCGCCATATGCCCAGGTGCCTAGGCGGTTAGGGGCTGGCACGCCCTTAACTGTCCTATGGTTTGCACCATTGGTGCGGTTGCTCCCGGTGCTGGGTTTTCACGCTTAAATTTGTGTGTGAGCCAGGTTCAAACAATAAGGGTGCAATTTGTAGATGCAGAGGCAACAAGCTTGAAGGGGGAGACTTTCAGGAGGCCTAACTTCTTCATTTTTCGACCGATTGAGGTGCCAAAAGAGCCTAGACAGGGGTTTTTGGATGCTCTGAAGCCATTGGAGCAGTCGGTTTGTCAGTTTGAGCATTGTAAGACATGTTTTTGAGAACTTTGAGCAATTAATAATTATGATCCATTGGAAGCTGGACCAGGAGATGTAGCCCAAGAGAGGGGTGAACTCCTTTATCAAATTGTTGTGTTTATGTGCTTATGTTCATTGATTATGGTGTTGTCTATGAGTATTTTACATAAGTAATCCTTTAATCTATGTGTTGCAAACTGATCCTTTTTCCTTAAACACATAACATTTACATTGCAAATAATTTCAAGTATTTCAAGTCTTCTTCATTTTTAGATCAGGAGTTGTGATTCCATATTCATGGTAGTCAACAAATTCTAAAAAATGGCACATTTCATTCCATGTCAGAAAACCAATGATGCAACACACATTGCAAACTTGTTTTTCAAAGAAGTTGTTCAAATTCATGGTTTACCGAAGAGTATTTTTTTAGATAGGGATACCAAATTTGTTGGTCATTTCTGGAGGACACTATGGAAGAAGTTGGGAATGAATTTATCGTTTAGCTCAATATATCACCCTCAGATGGATGGACATATTGAGGTAGTGAATCAAATTTTAAGATATTTTTTGAGGAGCTTAGTAGTTGAACATCACAATCAATGGGATCAAATTCTTCCATAAGTGGAATTTGCATATAGCGATTCACCTAACAGAAGCAAAAGACAAAGCCCATTCCAGATAATTTATGGAATGAAGCCGAGGGGAATATTTGAGTTGAGGGGCTTAGAGCAGAGTGAATTCAGAAGTGTTGGAGAAGAAGATTTTGCTGCAGAGATGCAAGAGCTCCACAATAAGATCAAAGAGCGGTTAAAGAATTCTAACCAGGAATACAAGCGTAGAGAAGATCAACAGAAGAAAGAATATCAGTTCGAAGTGGGAGATTTAGTCTTAGCACACCTAAGAAAGGAAATGTTCCCAAGGGGAATGTATAATAAACTGAAAATGAAAAAGATAGGGCTGTGTAAGATTCTAAGGAAATTTGAGACAAATTCTTATGAGATAGAATTGCCAGATGGGGTAGGAATATCACCCATATTCAATGTAGCTGATATGTATTCTTACAGAGAAGATGAAATAGAGGGATTAGAGGATTAGAAGGAAGTTCAATGGGTAAGAAATATGCATGTAGCTAAAAATCCGCAAATGGAAAAGGTCATTGATCAAAGAGTTAGCAAAAATACCTCGAGAAAGACATATTTTGAGTATTTGGTCAAATATAAGGGACACCCGATTGAGGATTCTAGCTGGGAAAGTGAAACGAATATCCAAAAACATGGAAAAATAGTGCATGAGCTCATGAACATAAGTTCATGAATTTTTTAGCCAGAGGAGTATGATGCAGGAGCATCATAATCAAGCACGTACAAGTGGAGGATAGTTGTATATGCACAAACGCACATTTTGAAGGCATTTTGAATTTGAAAACATGAAACATTAATGCAATAGCTGGAGGGACGTAATTGCCTTTAAAATGTTTTGGGGTTGTAACGCAGATCTTGAGCATAGCTCTCATCTGTCGGTTGGAGGCATTTATTGTAATAAATGTAAAGTAGTTGTAGACTTTATTTTTTATTTGATAGAATAGAGTTGTAGGAGGGAAAACTCTAAAAAATATCCCTTGTATGTATTGTAATGTATCATTATTATCATTAGCAAGAAGACTTAGAGTTGTAGAGCCAAAGAGAAGAGCATAGATTGTAGAATTGGTATGAGAAGATGATTGTTGCTATTGAACCCATGTACATATGCACTTGGATTAATTTAAGGAAGGTTTGATCCAATTTCATGGTGTCTTTGTGAATTCTGTTTACATCTATTGAATGGTATGTTTACAGTTAATTTCATTATCTGTTATGCATTTGTTTCAATGCTGTGTATGTGTATGATTTCATGTTGAATGTATGAAGTCCGTGAGAGGAAGGATATGAGCTTCAATTGTTTCTTGTCCTGAGAAATTCCTGCAAGGAGTGCAGTGAAAGTACGCAAGGAGTACATTGACAATTTTTTGAGTTTTGTCTCAGAGAATATTAGGAGAGATACCATTATTCTCATACCAATAGAAGGCATTATAAGAATAGATCCATGCAAGGAGTGCATAGGTCGGTTGAAGTCTTAGACTTTTCCAACCCAAGAAAGTGGTGGAAGGATTTTTGTTACAAGGAGTGCATAGAAGAGGAAGACATCAGATAATCATTGATTATCATGAAATATGCAAAGAGTGCATGTAAGAATCCCTTGGGATCCTTGAGTTTGTAACCAAAAACAAGATCAATAGGGATAGGGACCTTGAAGTATTTGAAGGAAAGGTGAGAGGCGAAGTTGACTCTCAAAATCAAGTTCAGGAGAAATGATGCCAAGATATTTGACTCGGAGCTATCAAGAAATTGAATAGATGGTTGAAGTTTCTCAGAGGGACAATAGCCGTTAGATCTGGATCAACAAGAGTTGTTTATCTCGTGATTGAATTTCATCATTTCAGAATTCGGGGGTGTGGAGAAAGTTGTGAGGAGGAGGCAAGAATCGTGAAATATCGACAGGATCTAGACCGCCAGATCATGGAAGGATCTGGACCATCGATCTACAGTAAATAAGTTGCAAGTTTGGACTTCAGGGAAAAGGAGGAGCCCTGTATCATGAACTCCCGAGTCACGAATTTTTGATGCACTCGAAGGTTGGGCCCCAGGTTGTCGCAAAGGGTCATATCAGAAGGAATTAAGAGATGAGATAGAAGTCTGTTAGCCCATTTTGGGGTTTCAAGATCTAAGGTAGTTGAGGAACTCAACAACGGGAATCGCGAAGTCACAAAACCCAACAAGCCCTTTTCGGGAAAAGGTTGTGGTCACATCGGTTGGTCACTAGGGTAAGATTCTGCACTTAGTGCTTGTACACAAAGGCATAACTCCTAACAAGGACCTATGGTTACAAGTGGGAAGATTCCATCTGGTAATTGAAGAGCATTTCGGCTCAAAGGAGATTAAGAACGATCCTTAGACCGGGAGGTCAAGTAGAACCTACTGAGGTAGGGGTCCTGCGTCATAAGAGCTCTATAATGAATGTGAGAAAGTCTTCTATGCCATAACTCACTCAAGCTGATAGTGTCATGTGATAAGGCTTGAATTGGTTTGATGGTCAATTTGTACAAGTTGTTTTCTCTTACACCAATTACTTGGGAAGAGTTGATATGAGTGTGTGTGTGCCATGCAAGGACTCTTCCTTTTGAGAAAGTAATTTTGTAACCTTTGTCTTCAAGGGCCAAAACAGAAACAAGTTTTCTCTTCATTCTTGGTACATATAGAACCTCTTCTAATTTGAGTTTCATATTTGAATATAGTTGGAAGGTGGAATTTCCAACTCTTCTCATGTTATATATAACATCATCTCCAAGGACAACATGTAGATGTGTCTCTTTCTCAATGAAGTGTGTTAGATGATTTCTAATACTGGTCATGTACCTAGAGGCACCATTGTCAATTATCCAAGTATTATCATTGATAGGAACCAATATTTGAGATGTTGATGTCTTCATTTCTTTGGAGTTTTGTGTTGAGATTGCTTCCCATCATGAATTTTCTCATCTTCACAAACCCTTGTCAACTAGGCTAGAAAACCTAACGGCTAGGCTAGGATAGAAATTTTAGGTTTTGTTGGTCTTATGACTGAAAAAAATAATTCTTTAAATACGATAGCCTTTGTGGATCTTCTTCAAGAAATTCTAAGAAATATAATTCAAAATTTTCTACATAATTTTGAGGAAACCCTAGAAACCCTTAGGGTCAAAATTTTGAAAATGCCCATAATTTAGATCTGATACTTGTTGGAGGTATGTTTAAGGAGGTTGTACCATTATATGTCATTTTCAGCCCAATAATCCAAGTTTTGAGTGGTGAAACTTCTCTGAAAAGGAGGTCGTACAGATTTTCTAGAAACCCTAGGAGGGTCGTACAGTTTCTGCAAATGAGAGAGTGGAGATACAAAATTCTTGTGCAATGGGATATTGAATACCTATGCTCTGATACCATGTTTATTTTTCAATAATATAGGTTAATCATGTAGTTCATTTCAATTTCATCATGTCTTAACCATAAACAAGAATGTTGCAGCAACCAATATCACAAGAAGAAACACCATGCACAAGAACACAAGAAGTATCCTGGGAAACCCTTCTCAACAAGGGAAGAAAACACAGCCAAATCGTTTGATATATTATTCAAGAGAAATACCTTTCACCACCAAGAATGAATTAGCACACAAGAGGGTGATTAAGCCCTAGAATACTAGCGCCCAAGAGAGGTGCACACCTTTTTCCAAATAGAAGTGTTTGCTGAAATTTCCAAACTCATGAGAAAGATATGATTCTACAATGGAGAATCATATCTTACTTATACTAAAATTGACCAATCAACAAAAGCGTCTATTGGCTCAATAGGGACAACCTCTCTAAGTCAAATGTATTATTATTATTATTGTAATTATTATTAATATTAATATTAATATTAATATTAATTATCTTTTACATTTGATATTAAACATATTAAGGTGGGGCCGACCTGCACCCTTTACATAACAATTAGGGTTATAGGTAGGTCTGAATATTAAATAATATATAGCAAAGGATATGATACACCCACTAGTGCTCATCTACTAGGGACACATCCATAGGGATATCGCAGCTCTGATTCACTGTAGAACCAGTTCTTCACACATTCACCTGTGCTTGTCCACAGACATGTCCACTCTACAGATTTTCTTTCCCATTGCCACTGATAGGATAATCATATGGAGTCTTCTCATCAACTATGCTGCTCAGAGGAGGCTATCACATCATCTTCATTTATGTTCACATGACGATATTCCCAACACTTTTGGGATTTCACACGTTCACCTTTTGCTTAGTCACAGACACGTCCTAAGTCAACAGATCGCTCTTCCACCAGATAATCATTTGGATTTCTTCTCACTCTCTGAATGGAGGCAGTCATCTCTACATTCCTAACTCTGTCTCAGGAAGGAACCGCATACCCTTCTTAGGGGATTTCTCTCAGGTTTGTAAGTTGAGAGAAAGACTTATATAGTTGTTATGTTCCACATATCACGGGTTTGTAAGCTGGAGGATGTCTCCCATAGCTGCATTCATCAACACTCACTTTCTAGTACCCTATCTAAATTCATGTTTCCTAGTTTGGTTCCATATGTTTGGAACATAGAAGCATGTTGTTACGCCACTCGTTCTTTCTATATGAACTAACATTTACGTTTTTTTCATGCTTGTTAAACTATGAAAAAGAAACCTACTGAGATAAATTAACATTTCACTCTTTTTCATGCTCGTTAACCCATGAAAAATACACCTAATGAGTATACGTTTACCTCTTTTCTGGACTCATAAAACTATACAAGAAAGACACTACAGATAACACTTTCATCTCTATTTCACACTCATAAAACCATGAAGGAGACAGTCAGAAAAGAAGAGTGAGGGGGAGGTTTATCAATAATAAATATTCTACAAAGTGGCAGCCATCGGTCATGTTTCCCTTGAACATGGCACATGTTTTTGTCATTTTCTTACAATTTGGTTACGAATTTCCTAGGATTCATACAATTAGTATGAGCCATATACTCCTATGGCCAATTAATCTACCAATAATTATGGAGAGTGCTTCAATTCCTCATGAATTTTTTCACTATATCAATGGTTCTCTTGTGTCAATGATACCAAGTCATCATTATGTTGTGATATATGTTCAAGGGAATTTAAGCATGAGTTTTCCATCTACTATCGTATTGACTATTTGAGTCGACCATGCCTATGTTAGATGTACTTTGTGATTTTATCTCTTCAAATAATATCTCGGTGTATTTTTCATATCAATTGGTGTGGGATACATTAAGGACATCCTTCAGCAGATATATTCCTATCAGCTTCATCAAATTATATAAGAGAGGGATACAAAAACAATCCAATACCTTGGAGCTTGTGTTCCTCAGTGGAAAGATTCCTTGCAATCACAATGGGTTTACCTCATTGACTCATGATCGATTTATTAAATGAGTGTTTGACATTATATATTCTATTCACACTCTCTATATTGTACCATGTATCTTTGGATCCATTTCATTAATGGTGGGTCCCCTTGCATCCGTTAATGGTATACCTCAATGACTAGTAATCAGATGGTTTCTACCATGCTCGACATCAACTCATTTATTCACATGATGTGGAATTGTACCATCAGGTTTTGGTATGAAGAGCTAGGGTTCGGGGCCACATCACTCCTTCATGATACCCCGACCAATTTATGATGGAGTTTATCACTACTATATGATTACTTTGAATACTACGAGGAAACTCTCATTGGTGCTGAATGTATTCCCCATGTATACTCTAACATAGATCCATATTGTATTTACTCATGGCTATGATATTACATTTCATTTAATGTATTTGTATTATATTTTGTTGGAGACCATGCTTTGTCTCTCTTCTAAGCATGGGTATACCCACTTTAGGGATGATCTATATATTTATTCTAGGAAAATAACTGTAGATACTCACTGGTTCCTTGATCTTTATCCCATTCCTTAAACTTCCTCATGTTCCCAATTATTGTAATGTGTTTAAGACATCAGTTCATTTTCCAACCTTAGACATTAGGGGGCATCTGTTATAGTTGTCTTTTCCACCCTAGAGACACATGGAGTACCCATTGATGTTTCCCTACTGAGACACACTCTTCTACCCTAGTTTTCATAGTTTTTTATGTAGGTTGTGCTATATCCTACTAGAATAGTTCGACGCTTTTGACCATTCATGAGATGCATCATTGCAACCCATGTATCCTTCTAGAATTGACGAGTTACGATGAGATCAATGCTATATGAGTTGTTTCTCTCATGATATGATCTTAGGAACTCTCAATATAGTCAGGGTTCAATAGTTTATAGAGAGATAGAAGCATCCTCTATACTCCTTCGCCAATCTGTATAAAGAAGGAATTCCAAGGGAAAGGGGAGGAATAGTCTACCACAAGTTTATGTTGCAGGATTTTTAGAGGGACTCTTCTATAGGATTTGGTATTAATATAAATTCATCCTTGCTTGTGTGAGGGATAAGGAGGATATGGAGAAAAGGTCAAGGAGGAATTCAATCATTATTCAAGGTGATTTCATGATTGATGTACATTTTCTCCATTTATGAATATATATCTACATGGGTTTCCCCTTCCAATGATGTTGTATTCAACCATAGATGATAGATTTCTTCTTTCCTTGAGTAGATTAGATTAGATCTCATATATATTTACAATTTCCTAATTCCTATACATGCTTGAGGATATGTATTCATTGTCTTCTTGTGTGCACAAAGTAGTTTGCAGGAGTTGGAACTAGATATCTAGCGCTGCATCAGCTAGGATAGATAAGGATAACCATCAGACAAAATGTATGCCATTATATCTTCTTACTTGAATAGAAATAAATATGATAAGATCTATGGAAAGTTTTGTGTTTTTCTTTCATGGATTGTTTCTCAGATAATGGGAAGATATGGGAGTGCTCACCTATTCATAAGGGTGAATTCTCCACAACACAAAGTTATAATTTGGGGAAAATGTT
This sequence comes from Picea engelmannii, assembly GCA_009831015.1. Lineage (NCBI taxonomy): Eukaryota > Viridiplantae > Streptophyta > Pinopsida > Pinales > Pinaceae > Picea > Picea engelmannii. Next base: position 523,531 of record ML777905.1, on the reverse strand, counting down.
CCTAATGAGGGGATTCTTTGAGTGCCACATGGAAATTTAAGTCCATTCATAATAAATCATTTTTTTAAATGGAAAATTATTCCACTCCATTCTATTTGATTCCATTCCATGTCATTATAGTCTGAGCCATTCTAATTACACACTTTTCCATTACTTGCCATTTTTGTGACTAGTTCCTGTGGTATTCATGTTGGAGAGTGAGCTAGGATAACTCTATAAATATGTAGTTTGTGAATCCCTTGAATTTTAGGTGAGTTATATTAAGTATTTATTTAATTATTCTAATTAGGTTTCCTTGAGGAAGTTTGAATCCCCAGAGTGAGAATTGTTTGGGTTTCTTCCGAGGGTGTGAAGCCTAGAGAGTATCTAGAGACTCCTAAGTATAGTTGGAGTTATTGGAGCCACAAATCTATGATATTTCTTGTCGATCTTGTACTATAGCCCTAGAAGGGAAGTGGGGCATCTTGAGGGATTATGGTATAAAGAAGGGTGTACACTTCATTGGTTTTTGTAGGCTGATAGGGAATGATAGGTTGTAGGTTGGAATTGCTACAAGAGTTTGGTACCTTCACTAGAGAACACTTTCACTATATATGAGACCTTATATTGGATTAGGAATCCTTTTACTTCATGGAGTCATAGTCCCTTCCGAGGGGTGACCTACTATTGAAAGATATAGAATAACAGTTTCTATGGATGGGTAGAACATCTAGGGTCTATATATAGTTAGTCCCATTCACACAATATACATGCTATGTCTATGTTTTTATGTGTTTAATTCTATGTTTATTTGGGGTACATATGTTGGTCATGGTTATATGTGTTTATGCATGTTTTTTTCCTACTATGGAAATGTTTTATGCCACATATCATAGTAGTATGCCTTATGCATTCATGACAGGGTGAAATTATGGTATCATAGGTACATTGGAGAAGCATTATACCTATTAAGGTGACCTAGAGTTATAATTTGATATCAGAGAAAAATGTGTGTAAATTCCAACTTGTGTTAAGGCTAGGAATGTGTAATTACTTAAATAGTGGTAGTAGAGTTGTTAAATTATGGTGAATACAAGTCAAATTTAAAGAAAATTCAAAATTATAGTGTGTATAGAATTATATTTATAGTAACGTGGTTCAACATGGAGTTGGGTGAGTTACACCTTTGAAAAATACATTCTACATTAATCTAACCAAAAGACATGTTGAGATATGCATAAATTCCACAAGGGGTAGTACAAGTGGTATTTTTATAATATTTTGGTTCAACTAGAATCTAAATATACCTTTAGAATCCATTTCAAATGGAAATCATGTCCAAAAATATAACCAAATATAATATTTGATCCATGTTAGGGATTGGGTAATCTTAAGGACATAACGTTAAAATAAAATAAAATTAATGGAAAAGTGTGAACCCAAGATTTTTCTTTTGCATTGGTGTAATATTGGATAACTAATGAGAATACCTAATAGGGGTAATGATTCCATCATCAAGCATATTATGTATCTCCTTTTCAATGATATCTATCAACCATGAATTAATAGGCCTCTATTTATAACCATGAGGTTTAACATCTTCTTTCAAAGCGATTGCATGCCTAATGAGGTAAGTTTTGTAATATTTCAAATAATCATCATAACAAGAACAAATCGTTGAATTACCTAACAATATCCTAATTACCTTTGTTGTCATCATGTGTACAATCTTCCTTATCTTTACTATGTATGGACTATATGAAGTTCTATGATTAATCTCACCAAAATCAATAGTAACATCAGTGTGCTCACGATGTACCTTTGTTATTTCATCTTCATCAAACACACTATTACACTATGAGATTGTACTATTTCTATTTTTCATTGTTATATCCCTCAAACCTCTAGTTGTGTCTTTTTTGTCAGTGTGCATCATATTTTCTCATCTCGCTTTTGTGTCATATTATTTATTCTCAAAATAATTAAAAATATGGCATTTTTATTTTTCATCATGTTAGCATCACTTAATATCATGCTCCATGTTTGTGTCATTTTTGCATCACTTAGAATCATGCTCCATGTTTGTCATTTTTGCATCACTTTGATGGATCAAAAATTGAATTAGTTAGTGTTGCATAATTTTGCATCAAATCAATTCCATATTCATAGACATACAACAATAAGGAAACTATAAAGGGAATTATAGAACCTAATGTGAAGAATCATATGGTAACTATGAAGTGAATGATAGAACCTGGTATGTATAATCATAAGATAACTATGAAGCATAATAATGTAATTATCAAGGGAATAATATAACTTGATGTGAAGAATAATAAGGTACCCATCAAGATAATGGTAGAACCTAACGTGAAGAATCATTTTTTTGTGTCGTATTTGTTTCATATTAACGATGCTCAAGATATGGTATTTTTGTTTTCCATCATGTTAGCATCACTTAGGATCATGATTTCTTCAAGTTGCTGTCATTTTTGTGTCACCTGGATGGATCATGCATTAAATGAGTCAATTTTTCTTCATGTTGTGTCAAATAAATTCCATTTACATAGACATATAATGTCATATTAGTGTCATTATGAGATCTGTGATAAAAAAATTGTGCTTTATAAAATTGTTGTCATATTTGTGAATAATTTTGACATAATTATTCTGATGTCCAACCAATAATTGAAAAGAGTGCAATATATAGAACCTAATCTGAAGCATAATAAGGTAACTATTAATGGAATGATATAAATTGTTGTGAAGAATCATAAGGTAATTGTGAAAGGAATGATAGAACTTAATTTGAAGAATCATAAGGTAATTCTGAAGGGAATGATAGAACCTAATGTAAAGAATCATAAGGTAATTGCAAAGGGGGTGGAGGGGGGTAATAAGAGGGAAAAAAAATTAATTTGGGAGGGGAATATATAGAGTAAAATGTGAAGCGAAGACGAAAACTTCAAATTTTTTGACATGTCCCTTCATCCTTTCTCTCACCCATGGTAGTACGCGTCCTATGAATTGGCTCTTCTCTATACATATTTTTGCACATTTCTATGGGATTTTATTTTGAAGGTTTAATTCGACATGATTCATATCAGCCATATCTAATTTGTCCAATTTGATAGTACCATAAATAAGAATACCATATTTTTGTATGACTTGATATACTCAAATCATACTACACTAAATGCACCAAGTATGTTACAACATGAGATAATACGTGCATTTCTATGAAAATATTTTAAAACTGCAACTACGCAATAAGAAAAGCATACATCCTTCTTGTAACCCATCTCTCATATTCAATATTTTTTCTAATACACTACCTTGAAGAAGCTAAAAAACTAGAATTCAAGTTACTACTAAGTATCTGGTAAAATCACTTTAAAGTTGAATATTTCCACCATTAAAATTCTATGGAAAAACATACCTCACCTCACATCCATGAAAAACACACTTGTACAATAATTTGTAAAAAATACCTAGGATTTAATCATGATATAGGCATGTCTAAAGTAATAGTCATACTCTTTACCCATGCCAAATACAATTCCTTATTATTTGCAAATGAATCATGTCGTCTCTCACCTAAAGATTTTATTACGAGAATAGGATAAAATTTGGTGGAAACTAATGGAGGATAATTTATTCTTGGAGTAGAATTATAAAGTATTTTTATGGAGATTTGATTGAATAGAATAGAGGGAACTAGTGGTCAAGGCAAGTGAAAATAAAATAATACAAATTTATAATAATATTAATCATAATAATTCTTATTGCTATTATTATTATGAAACTATCTTTTTCCTTGGAAATAAAACAACAACAACAACAACATAATTTTTAGTCATAAAAGAAAAAAAATTCACTTAATGGGATGCACTATTAAAATGCTTGGTGGATGAATAGTGGGTCATTGGCATAGTTTATTCTCCTAGGTCTAAAATCAAAGGATTCTAATTTTCACTATAAAATTCTTCTCATACCCACACCAAGAATCATTCTTGGGACCATGGTGAATATTGTTTATCGCATGCACAAGATACAGTCTCTATGGCTAGGTTTTTTTTCACTAGAAATAGATCTTGAGGCCCAAACATAGTCATGGAATGAAAAAAGGGGATTAAGATCTAAATGAAAATTCTCAAGCTCAAGTATAATAGTTCGACGATGAAAGAACTTGGGACTTATGCCCTGAATGTCACTTCTCAAGTAAAATCACCATGAAGAACACTTGAAAACCATAACAAAATCCCTTATATAAGGGTTTGATCCAAGTGGATATCAGTGGCCACCTGTCTATTCCATTGGCTCAAAGACCAGTGTCCATTTTGGCAGTTTTTATACATTTTTTGGGGTCCTAAACTTACGGGGCCATTTTGAGGCCCTAAACAATGTTTTTGGGGTGCAACACAGTCACACTATAGGATTTATCAAGTGTCATGAAAACATGTGTAGTCCTCATATAGATATTTCCAATGAGATATCATGTGCCTAAAACAAAGATTGTATGCAACATTTACGACCCTAGGAAGTTGATGTACCAACATACCCCATCGGGGCCCACATGACTTTTGGTGCTTCATCTCCTAGGGTTAGGGTTTTTTATGTTTATGGTTTTCTCATTTATGCTTTATGTTAAAAAATCCTTTGGAGCCTCATTGCAACTAGCGTCTTGTGAATGAGTGTAGCCAACACATTTATTCTCAGAGATAAGCTACCACCATTCTAGCTAGCTTGTGTGTTTTTTCCTTTTACAGTTTTTTGTATTTTAGACAGTCATTAACAGAACTTGATATTTACTATATTATTGTGTTCCTTTCCATATCTTTGTGTATTTCTTTGTCATATTTTTGTTATATTTTTTCCGTCATATCATTCCACAAAATAATCTGAGTTAACGTTATCAGAGTGGTCTCCTCCTTGTCATTCTTAGTGCATGTCCCCAAATAGGTTAGGGTATAGAGAGTTGGGTTTTGAGATTATTTCTCTTGAGGAAAACCGCTCTCACATTCCCAAGAAAATTTCCATCGTGGAAGAAAAGAGGGATGATGGGACATGAGATCCTTTCAAATTATTAGAAGAGGAACCCCTAGCACGACCGAGGAACAAGATGATGCATCATTTTCCCTAGATCCTTCAACGACTACTGAAAATAATGGAGGAACATTCAACCAGAAGTGATTTTAGAGGTATGAAACCCTTCAAGGTACAAGGTACGTTTGATGTTCCTTTATTTGAAGGCTATATAGACATTGACACTTTCAAAAAATGGTTAAATCTACTAAAGGGTTATTTCTCTGTCCACAATTTTTCCAATAGTTAAAAGATCACCTTCATGCTCCTTAAGGCCCTTCCCTGTGTCAGATATTGATGGGAGACTTATTGTGAGCAAAATGTCGAGAATGAGTCTATATCTTTTGGGCCTGGACCCACTTGGGAATATTTTTTTGATTCCCTCAAGGAAAAATATTTCCCTGTTGGAAGTAATGATGACCAGTACATGAGATGGACCACACTGCTCCAAGAGAGGGGCCAAACAATGTTGATGTTCACCAATAATTTCCATACCTTGAAAACAAAGTTGGGTATCAAATATTCTGAGTGACATATGTTCCTTAAATACCATGGGGATCTTCATAGGTACATCCAAACCAAAATGAATTTTTTGGACTTCTTGTCATTAGGAGTTGCTTATCAATATGGTGTGAAAATCGAGCAGAAGTTCAAGCAACAAAACAAGAGGGAGTTTAGGTATGAAAGTCCTCAATAGCCAAAGTATGGTAAGGGTGGCCCTAACTACAAATACAAAGGATATAGAAAGGATGGCCAACCCCGGGATAACCATCCCAAACCATTAGCAAAGAAGGGTAATGGAAATTCGAAGAAGGACACTAGAAAATGGTGTGGATTCCACAAAATTCCTTGTCACAATACTTATGAGTTTCGCTCCAAACAATGTTTGTTGGATAATAAAAAATCCATAAGTTCATATGCTAAATTAGAATCTGATTCTGAACCATAAAATGGAATATGGATCATCAATGCAGGACCTAGTGTCACCATTGCTACCACAAAAGTCCAACCAGAGGAATCAGAGGAGTCTGAAGAAGGGGAGCACCTTTTCCACTCACAGATGTGGGTAAAGGGAACCCCACTCCATTTCATTATTCACAGTGGTAGGAAACATAACTTGATATCATCATAGGTTTTCAATAGGTTGAACCTGACAACGATGCTACATCCTCAGCCATACATAATCGATTGGCTCAGCCAGAGATGGGACATCCATGTCATACAACAATATCGCGTGCACTACAACATCAAACCATTCAAAGATGAGGTATTGTGTGGTTTCTCCCCCTTTGAGGTTTGTGATTTTTTTCTAGGACAACCATATATGTGGAAGCATCATGTTGTTTATGAATCTAGGCCTCATAGTTTCATTATTACTTTAGGAGATCAACTCTACAGGGTACCAGAGGCAGTCCCAAACAATGTGGTCTCTTTAATCTCCATGAAGTAGTGTATAAAGGTGGTCTCTGAGAATGCAATATTTTTCCTATGTATGGTTTGATCGGGAAGTGAACAGAAGGTCACTATATCCTCCAAAACCTCTGCATGGGGTATCTATTCCCAACAACAATAGGTGGATGAAATAGTAGAGGAGTATAAAGACATATTCGCCTTGCCTACTAGGGTTCCTGTGCAATGTTAGGTAAAGCACTCTAATGATATGAAACCCGATGCTCCTCTTCCTAACAACCATTTATACTAAAATTCTATTATGGAGAATGAAGAAATTAAAATCCAGATCCAATAACTAATTATAAAGGGCCACATTAGACGAATCTCCTCACCTTGCAAGAGCCCAATTGTTCTGGTATAGAAGAAGGATGGGACATTATGACTTTGTATTAATTATAGATCCTTGCACAAGATCACAATCAAGAACCAATACATAATTCCCCGAATTGATGATCTTATTGATTGGCTCAAGGGAGCCAAGTTTTTTAGAAATATTGATCTGAAGTCAGGCTACCACCAAATGTCGATTGAACAAACTGATGTGTGGAAGACCACATTAATGTCTAATGAAGGCCTCTTTGAGTAGTTGTTCATGTCTTTCATCTTGAATAATTACCCAACCAAATTCATGTGGATGATGGATGATATATTCCAGACATTCACAAACTCCTTTGTGGTTGTATATTTGGATGACATCCTTGTCTTCAACAAAACTTGGGAGGAACATTTGGAGCATATTCAATAGGTATTGGGCACCCTGCAACAACACAAGTGATCCATATTGTTTTTGATAATGAAATGAAAGAAAATATATTACAATGAAATACAAATAAATATTTCCAGAAACAAAGACATACAATAATACATGATTTTCTATTAATGAAAGAAATGTACAAAGACTGTAAAAATATAGAGTGAATGAACTCGCTAGAATGGTGGCAAGTTATCTCTAAGAAGAGATGTGGAATCTATTCTCATTCACAATAATATTATTGTTACAATGAGGCTCCAAAGGCATTTTTAACATAAGGAAAATCCAAAAACCTAACCCTGGAAGATGAAAAGCCAAAAGGTTTGCGGTCCTCAATGGTGGTAGTTGATACGTGAACTTCCCAGGGGTGTAACATTTGCATACACTATCCATTTGGGGTCCTCGATACACCATTAGAAAGGTATAAATGAGAAGAGCACATTACTTTTGGCACATGGTAATTTATTAGGCAATTTCCTGTCCCCAAAATTCCCCAAAAAATGTCATTTAGGGACTCAAAATGGCCCCGGAAGTTTGGGACCTGAACAACTGTCAAAAAATTGTTGAGGTGGAAAACTCTATTTTGAGCCAGTGGAATAGATGGGTGGCCACCGATATCCATATGGATCAATCCTCCCCTATTAGGAATATATGGTCCCCATTGCATCAAGTTCCCAAGGAATATTTTGTTGAACCTTGGTGAGCCACTTTCCTTGCTAGAGAAGTTGTGTTGCTTCGCTTGTTGAAGGTTGTCACGAACTTGTTGTTGGCAAGGTTGAATCTGTTCAACCAACCTATTATATATTTGATTGAATGGGAAATGTTTAGGAACCCTTGTAGGTGAAGAAACCATATATTCTTTCTCTTCTACAATTTCCTTCTACTGGACAAAAAGGTCTTGGGCCAAGGATGTAGTGGTTGCAGTGTCCTTTTGTTCACCTTTTGAACATATTGTGAAGAGGCTGAATTTTGCAGTATGAGATATTACCTTGTGGCACTATTTTGGTGGGATATTAGTCAGAACTACCTATGGTATCCTTTAGAGATGACCTCCTAGAGTAACAATGACACTACGGGGTTGAGACTCATAAAAAACATGACATTTCCACATATATGGTTAGCCCAAAAGAATGTCACAAAAATAAAGAGGGAAAACATCACACAATACCTCATCCTTGAAGGGATTGATTCCATACGACATGTGTCACTGTTGGGTGACATGGAGATATCATCCCTGGTAAAGCCACCAGTTGGTGTATGGCTATGAGTGTGGTGTTGTTGAGAATCCCAACTGTTTGATGACCTCTATTGAAATGAGGTTCTTTTGGATTCCTCTATCCACAATAAAATGCAATGGGGTCCCCTTCACCCACATTTGTGAATGGAAGAGGCACTCCCCCTCTTTAGGATCTTTTGGTTCTTTTGGTTTTATTGTTGTGGTTGTGATGGTGGCAGTGGGTTCTGCGTCAATGATTTGTCTCCTTCCATTATTTTTTGAATCCGGGTTTAGCTCTTTTTCTTTGATCTTGGCCACCAATGACTATTTTGAGAGACATTTATTGATGTTGTTCCAGGGGATTTTGTGGAAATCAGACCACTTTCTAGTGTCATTCTTCATCTTTCCCTTACCCTTCTTTTCCTGTGGCTTGGACTGGTTTTTAGGAGGTTTTTTGTTAGGGACATTTTTATCATACTTTGGTTGTTGCATATCTGTAGACCCAAAATATCGTTTATTCTAGTGCTTAAATTTTTTCTCGATCTTTATAGAATATCGATAAGTGGATCCAAGTTATGAGATGTCCAAAAGATCCATTTCAGTTTGGATGTATCGGTGCAGAGCCCCATGGTATTTTAGAACCAGGTGCTTCTCAAAACATTTGATACCCATCTCGGTGTGCAAGGTATGGAAGGTGTTGGTGAACTCTTGCACTACTTGGCCCCTCTCTTGATGCAACGTGGTCCATCTTATGTACTAGTCTTCATAGTTGCCAACAGGGTAATATAGTTCCTTGACGACATCTACGAAATATTCCCAAGTGGGTTCGGCCTCAAACATTTCAGACTCCTCCATGGAAATTTTCTCACAGTAAGTTTCCCACCAATGTTTGACATGGGTGAGAGCCTTAAGGAGTGTGAAGGTGATATTTTCCTTCTCGAAACAATTATGCATAGAGAAATAACCTTTCAATAGGTTTAACCATTTTTCCATAGCATCCACATCTATATGACCTTCAAATATGGGAATATCAAAATTGACTTGTACCTTGAAAGGAGTGGTGACTCCAAAGTATATTCTTGATGAAGACGCCTCTACTGTTATTGGCAGACATCGAAGGATTTGGGAAAAATTCTCCATCATTTCATCCTTCTGTTGGATGAGATCTTTCTCAAACAATGAATCAATAGAAAATTTTTATTTTCCGTTTCTCTTTTCTCCCACCATGAAGGGTTTCTTGGGTGTATGAGAGTGATTTTCCTCAAGAGAGAGAAGCTCGAGACACAATTTTCTATATTTGGAGCTCGTCAGGGACATGCACTGAAAAATGACCAAGATCATCCTACTATGATACGAATGATTTGGATTATGTTTGAGAACGAAATGAAAGCAGATATATTACAATGAAATAAACATAAATATTTCCAGAAACAAAGACATACAATAATACATGATTTCTATTAATGAAAGAAATGTACAAGGCTGTAAAAATACAAAGTGAATGAACTCCCTATAATGGTGGAAGCTTATCTCTGAGAAGAGATGTGTTGGATACACTCATTCACAATAAGATGATTGTTACAATGAGGCCTCAAATGCCTTTTTAACATAAGGAAAATCCAAAAACCTAACCCCGAAAGCTGAAAATCTAAAATGTTTGCGGGCCCTGATGGGGTTAGTTGATACCTCAACTTACCGAGGGAGTAACATTTTCATACGATCTCCATACAAGAATAATCAATACACTTGGAAGTGTCTAGCCAAGAAGAAAACATTATGATTGGCCTAGGCTAGTGCCTTTAACAATTTATTTGGCCCGAAATCGCTATAAAACTTCATTTAGGACCTCAAAAATTTGGGACCCTAAAAACTGTCAAAAAACTACCGAGGTGGAAAAATCTATTTTGATACATTGGAATAGGTGGGTGGACACCGATATCCATGTGGATCAACAATTTTTATTCCAATTTGGAGAAGTGTTCCTTTGGCATGAATTTAATCCAATATTTGGGATACATCATGGATGAGTAGGGTGTACATGTGGATCTATCCAAGATCCAAGTCATGCGTGATTGGTGGACCTCAAACACAATGATCAAGCTCTATAGCTTCTTAGGCCTTGCCAACTTCTATCAACAATTTTTTTTGGGTTTCTCTCATATCGCTTGGGCCCTAATCCAAGTAACCAAGGGTGGTGGGAAGGCCAAGTTTATGTGGTCCACACATGAACAAAAAGATTTCAAGGATTTAAAATCTCGCCTTTTCTCTGCACCAATCCTCATTCTTTCATACCTGCAACAACCATTTGAGATGGAGACAGATGCTTTAGATTATGCTATCAATGCATTTCTCACTTAGCAGGGGAATTCAGTAGCCTATCATAATGAAACTCTATCTGATGTTGTTCGTAGATACCCCACCTATGACAAAGAGATGTAGTCCATTGTGTAGGCATGTCAAGAGTGGAAGCATTACATTCTAGGGAAGGAAATGATCATCCAAACTAATCATAGGCCTATGCAATTAATGTAGACACAAGGAAATTTACAGAATTACCACCATTATAAATGGTCCACGTACCTACATAAATTCCACTTGAATATCAAGTACAACAAGGATAACACCAACCATGTCATATATTTCTTTAGTCATCCCCTCATGGTAGCCCTAACCATAGTTATTAACTCCTTTGGACATGAGACATATGGATGGCCACAATTATACAATAATGAATCTGACTTCACTACTCCCTATTAGACATTGAGCTCAAGTAAAACAGTTCCTGACTTTCATCTCTAGGATGGATTGTTATGCTATCTGAGACATCTTTGTGTTCCTTCAAGAGAACATTCCAACATTATTTGGGAAGCTCATTACAGCTGCGTAGTGGAATATTTTGGTGTATAAATGAAAGTGGTGGTACTACAAAAGAATTTTTATTGACCAAAGCTTTGACAACATGTTTACAAGTACATCGGATCCTACATTGCCTTCGCCATTGCCAATCCTGCCATCAAGAAACAAGGGCTATACCCCCCTCTTCCTACTTTGGATAGGATTTGGGAGTCCATCTCCATGGACTAAATGTTCATTATACCTTCAACCAAGCATGGGAATGATTGTGTATTCATGGTCATTGATCGATTCTCTAATATGTAAATTTTTTCACCCTCTAAGAAGAGCATCATAGACGAGGCCAATGCCAAGCTCTTCTTCACACATGTTTAGGTTCATTTTGGGATCCCACAAACTACTATCTATGATCAAGACAATAGGTTCATGAGAACGTTTTGGTCCATCCTATGGTTGATGATGTACACTAAGCTAACCAAATCAACTTCCTTCCCTTCACAGGCTGATGGAAAAACAAAGGTAGTCAACGAGATGATTTTTCATATCCTAAGTATGTATAATTCCAAAAATCCACGCACATGGGATGAAAGCCTTCCTTATTTTTAACATAGCTACAAACAATCCCTCCACAACTCTATTGGAAAAAACCATTTTTCAATTTCTTTTGGAGTTCCAACCATTGGCCCCCGTTTACATAGTTCTGTCGATTGCAGTAACATAGGAAGAGTCCTCCCATGCCTAGATCGAGGTTGATTGGGAAGCCAAATTTTTTGAGAACATATTTCACATCCAACAACAAGTTCATGATATTATGCAGAAAGTGAATGCCAATTATAAGTAGTGCCATGATCAACATCGGGTACATGCCAAATTTCAGGTGGGAGATAAGGTCAGGTTGCATTTACAGAAAGAGTGCCTCACAGGACCCCACCGGAATTTGTTCCCACTCCGATAGGGACTTACACCATTAGCAATTTTGTGGGTGAGATTTATTTCGAAATAAGTATTCCTCCTTTCCTTGTCCTAGACTCGGTATTTAATGTGGAACTACTCCAACCATATTTTCGACCTCTCCTAGACACTTCAGATGTGGTCGAACAGTTGGTCCCTAAAGAACTCAATCCTTCCGACATAAAATAGGAGAAAATGGACTGTATCATTGAAACCAAGGAAAAGTACACCTTCTAGAAGACTATCAAACTCCATCGGGTCATCAAAGTAGGTCAGTTTATTCATCAAGGAAATTGGCTCACTAGGGTCAAATTCAACAGAAGTTTCCTCATATGATCCAATCACTTGATGCAATGGAGACTATTTCTTCATAAGGGGGGTGTTATAACCCTAAATTTCACCACACATGCTTACCTGGCATCAGGCCAACTCATATCCCTTCATTGCCAAAACATCTGCTGAGAAACCTCTTTGAAAATTCTCTTGGGTTAAGTCACATGCGCCCTAACCCACTACTGCACGCGTTGGAACACTGGCGGGCCTACTACTGCACGTGTTGGAATGATGGAAGGCCTACTACAGCCCGTGTTTACCTAACAAAGCACAAAAATAGGAAAGTTTCCGATGGGACAAAAAGATATGGGTCAGTTAACTAAAACTCCCAGTCATGCATGGCCGAGAGTTCGTCCAAAACCCTAGCTCCTTCTAGCCTATAAAAGAAGGGGTAGGGGTACTATTTGGAAGAGGAAAAACATAGCAAAGAAACTCTGCCCAATTTCCGAATCCATTTGTCCCAACCCTTTATCCTTTTCTCAAGACTAAGGAGAATTCAAGCAAAGCAGTTGGAGGACAAAGAAGAGGAGGAGCCCAAGATCAGGATCAAGGAACGGTGGCCGGTCTCAACATTGATTGTAAGTTGATTCATTTTGAATATAATAAAAGAATACGTTTCCCGTCCCAATGCATGAGTTATATGTGGTTTGTGTAATTTATGCTTAATTTCTAACCCTCAAGTAGAAAAGTAGCATGCATGCGTAGTGTTTTGTCTTGATTGCAAATGAACTTTGGAAGGAGCAGCGCAAGTAAGTGGGCAAGGCGCAACGGAGGATCTACACCAACCATCAGTAAAAAGGTTAGTAGTTCCTTTCCATGCATGTATGTGAAAAAGGGGTTTTAAGTCTTGGGTGGTAGGTTAAAAATGATTTCTTTAAGGTCATTATCTACATGCAAGTCTGGCCCTAGCTTGCTAGTCCGTAGGGTATTATTTCCCAACAACAGGGGGAGAAATTATCCATGTGTATATAAATGGCCAACCACCTATTCCACTGGCTCAAAGACCAGTCTCCATTTTGGTAGTCTTTCTACAATGTTTTGGGTCCTAAACTTTCATGGCCATTTTGAGGCCCTAAACAACTTTTTTTTGGTGCGACACATTCACATTGTAGGATTCAGCCAGAGTGTGATGGAAAAATATGTATTTCTTGTATATTCCTTTCCAATGAGCTATCGTGCACCTAGAACGAACATCATATGCAAACGTTATGACCCCAAGAAGTTGATGTACCAACTTACCCCATCGGGTCCCCCATGACTTTTGGTGCTTCATTTCTCCTAGGGTTAGGTTTTTTTATGTTTAGGGTTTTCTTGTTTATGATTTATGTTAAAAATGAATTTGGAGCCTCATTGCAATCAACTTCTTGTGAATGAGCATAGTTGACACATCTCTTCTCAGAGATAAGATACCACCATTCTAGCTAGCTTGTGTGTTTTTGTATTCTACAATATTTTGTATTTCAAACAATCATTAATAGAATATGAGCTTTATTGTATCACTATTTTCCTTGCCATATCTCTGCATATTTCTTTTTTATATCTCTGTTATATTTATTCCTTCATATGTTTCTCAAAATAATCAAGATCAGTGGTCCCTGGCATCAAAGTTGGATATGAATTCCATTAAGAGGTTTTCTTCACCAAGGATGGGATGTGTGGCCTTAACCATGGTCAAGAAAGGAAAACATCTTCCTAAAGAAATTATTAAATATTGTCTAGCAAAAGAACCTTCAACATGTCCTTGAACCAACACAAGAGTCATTTATAGGTGTAGCATCCCTAGCCCCAAGATGATCCATGCCACACCTAATTTCTGCCTCTGATACCATTTAATCAACAACATGATATGCAAATGCAACAATTGCGTAATTCAAACAACATACAATTGATACATAAACATGTGTAAATAAACATACAAAATTTACATAAGCATTCACATGGTAAATAAAATAAAAACACAGATAAAATAATACTTATCTTGTTAATAATTCACCAACTGCATGCAGAACTCAAACTGTCCTCCCAACCATAGACTCTACTACTCATAAAATATTAACAATAGGTCACCCCTGAGATGGGGATAAAATTCCACCAAGGGAAATGATTCCTAACCCAGGATAAGGTCTAACAACAACAAAAATGATTAGACTAAGGTGCCAAATCCAACAACTAGCCTACAACCTCTCATTCCCCACATCTTGTCTCACCCCAAGAAGTGTTCCCCTTCCTATCTCAATAGTCCTTCGGCTTCCCCACTATTGGCACAGGGGCAGAACCAGGGTTCAACGCTACAACAGGGCACCAAAAAAACCCTAACTACCGGCCCTTTCGGCAACACCTGTGAAGCAGATGAAGTCTCACCTGAGGTAGAGGAAGGGGTGGTTGCAGAACTTAGGTGTCTGCAACCTTAGCTGGCACACATATATGTGCTTGAAATTCTTAACAGAGCACTTAACATTGACAGTTCAACAATATTTGACCACTATCTACTCCGCAGATAAAACATAGTATCGCATCATTCATTCAGATATGATGTATCTAAGCAGTTATCATAGAGAGGTAGATTACATCTAGTAGATTCAAGCACTAAGAACATTCACATAGGTCAAATCTAACATCCATATACATCGTTAGCATAAAACATAAACAAAACTATCTATCTATATCAAAGCACTTAGCAATAAGAGACATAAACACATCAAGACATCGTACAAAGCATAGCAACACAAGATATACGCGGTTCACACCCACCCTGGGGCTACTTACACAAAATCTTCTTCTTTATTATCTTCAGTCAAGCTTCTTACAGGCACATAGCATCAAAATCCTACTCCGTAAAAGACATGAGATCTGCGCGCACCCCGCCAGATCCTCCTTCTTTGAGTTAGGATACAACACCAAGCCTTCTTACAATTACTTACACATAGCTCTGCAAGTCTCACATAGTATGCACAAAGCATATACAATCCATACTTAACACTTACCCCAATATCAAACAAATATATCCCTAACTTCACATAGATTCCCCTCCTTACATTGCCTAAGCATCTATCTATACTTTACAAAATAGGCCTAAACATGGGTAAACCCATGGGCTGACACCCCCATACCCTTTACATAATCCAAAATCCCAAAAAGGACCCAAAAAGGGGTCGAGATCCTACGATCTATACTTTGTCTTGCACTCCTCCTTCCACATCCTGTCGAAGTCCCAAAATAGGTCAAACTTGACCAAGGATCTCCCAAAACTTGGCCAAGGGGCAACACCCACTTCCCTTCCATGGCTTCAACAATAGGCCGAATTGGAAGTCTTAGAGCTCTGTAGTTATAGCTTGACACACAAGGGAAAAAATTCCCAACAGTTCTCTCACTTGGAGAGAATGATCATAGGCCTGAAAACACACTTCTTCAAGATGCACACACACCTGAAAATCTGATTCTTCAACTCAAATTACCTAGGTTTGTTGGTTATAATCAACTCCAAAGCTTCCCAAGTATAAATATGGTTGATGGATGATAGAGTGTACGTATGGAAAGAGTGAATGAGAGAAGAATTAGAGAATGAATAGATGATGGAAAAATATACTAAGTTATTACTTTAAGTATGCATGTTCCCAACATGAAACTTTTCATATAGGGAACTAACTTCAACTCCACTTGTGGTATGTTCCCCCACCTTTTAGGAACTTACGATAAAATTTCACATAACTAGACTTTAGGAAATATTAATATAATATTCTATTGTGATTAATCCCATTGGCTTATCCCCTCTTCTTAGAACCTTAGCCCCATCTTTCACTTCTAGTGTATTTCTATCCCCCCATACTCTTTTTGTCTGGTTGGCTTGTAGAAGTGATTTTTTATATTAATAATTCAAGTGTGATTACATATTACAATGATAGAGTCACTCTCCTTTTTTCATATGGGCGTTCTAGCCTAATAACCAGACAAGCACTATGGCCTCAAAACATATATACAAAGGCACTCTAGCCCAAAATATCCTGGTTCACCAACCTATATGTACATTTACAATTGGGGTTCGATCTAGGGGTATTACATTTCACTCCCCCTTATTTATGCACTATACTTGGTGCATTACTTACATATGTAAAACTCAAAAGTATTCAAAAGTATTCAAAAAGATACAGGTAGTCCTCCTTCATAGAATATTCATGTTCCTAGGTTGCATCTTCAGGACTGTAACAGGTCTGTTGGGCCCGAGATATCATCAATTCAATGATAGTTATTATACACTTTTTCTGCATGTACATATGTGTTTTTCATGCTTGGAAGGATCTTTTTGCAGAATTTGATGATAAAATGGTATGATCGGCATAAGGTACATGTAATTCATGTTTAATGATTAAATCAAGTTTAATTCATCATGTTCTATGATTTCCCAGAGTTAATTCATGTTTTTCTGTTGTTAAAGGGAAAAACACACCATGTTTCCAGTTCCGACACTTGATCCGGCACTTGTTCCAGCACTCGTTCCTGTACCCGATCCGACACTCGTTCCAACACCCAGTATTGCACAAAAATGCAAGGTGAGTTGGCGGTTATGGCATTGGCGGCTAGTGATAGACAAATCAGGCACATGGTTTTTCTTCATGATCGCCCCCTCCAACTACTAAGCTCAAGACAACTCGATTTCAGTTGTCCAAAGAAGGCAATTATTGGATTTCTCTGTTTTGTCAGTTAGGGCATCATTTATTGTATTTTGCTGAAATTAGAAGTGGTTCGACCCTCCTGTGGTCGACCACTTGGGTTGTAATATTATAAATACTGATAGGATGGTCATCAGATTGTTAACCAAGGAGAAGAACCAGTGTATTAGAGACAAATTCATTTTTTCTCTGTTTTGATATTTTACATTGCCATAATTGTGCCAAAACTGTGTTTTCAAGCTTTAATGGTTGATTCACCTTGTTAAGCTCGTGGTGTGCTTCTAAAAAGTGACCATGACTTTTTGGAGGGCCCACCAGCAGTCTGGTAACTCTTCTTTGGTTTATTTATGCATTTTTGTAGTTTAGTTGTCTCTCTTTATTTCCTGTACATGCATTCTTCTTTTGTTATTTAACTTGTTGTAGTTTAAATTAATTTAACTCTCTTTTGCAGGTTAGTATGAAGGCTTGTTCTAACATGAATTTATCTTGTAGTTAGGAACGGATATGCAAACCCCTAGACTAACCTCATGTGTAATTAGATATTAGATTATTCTTTCTTTTATGATTTAATAATCAAGTTTAAAACATAATTTTAATTAGAAGAGAACAAAGTTTCAATTTGGGTTCTCTTTGACAGGGATTTGACGGATGGAAAGAGTTGATTTCAGTTTTTAATCATAGCTTGTTTATTTCAATTTTACATAGATCTTGCTCACTTAGTTGTTGATTAATGTAGTTGTTAGTTTACTTTTTTAATGCCATGTCTTAAATTTCTATTTTTAAGCATTTCTTTATTGTAGTTTGAATTGTTAGAATAGATGTAGCATAGTTTCCTTTATGTGATTTCCTTTCCTAGAATTAAGTTGCAATTATATTTCTTAGTTAATGGTTGAATCTAGTTTTTATTATAATGATGATCGCGTTATGTTGTTGATGGTTCATATATGAATATGCAGGGTATCTAACATTGTTTTTGTCATGGCTAAACTCTCATTGGATTGTTTAATCCATACTTTTCATTTTTCCATCAAGATTAGTTTTGAGCTTATACCATTGGAATTGTCCTTTATTGTCAAGTGTCATCGAGATATCATCTATCACCACCGAAGACATTCACACAACCACCAACATTATATCTGAAGTTTCATAGGTTAAAGAATAGTTTTCCTTCTTTCATAGATATAGTTTCTTGCTTTCATAGCTTAGGAAATAATCTTATTTGTTGTTGTAGGATAGATAGATTTTGCTTTGATAGATTAGATAGTAGTTTGCTCAAGAATTGGTTGTTAGTCTTTCTTTCTCTCAATAGACTAGATTTCCTTTCATGCATTGCATTGAGAATTTAAATTTCCTTTCATGCAAGAGAAATAGTTTTCCATTAGGCATTTAGTCCACTTGCCTCTTAGGCTAGACAGTTGTTCAATGAGAATTTTTTCTTCCAGTAGTTAGTTGCCTTTGCTTACTTGTCTTTTTCTTTCGTAGGTTAGTTCGTTGCCTTTGCTTACTTGTCTTTTTCTTTAGTAGGTTAGTTAGGTGTCTTTGCTTACTTGTATATTTTCTTTAATAGGTTAGATAGGTGCTTTTTCTTACTTGCTTATTTATTTTATTTCATAGGGTAGTTTCTCATTGGATGTAGGTTGGGAAGTTAAAGAAGTTTTCTTTTGTCGTTTGTGTATTATGCTTAGTAGATTTCTCTTTCTTATTGTTGAATTAGTTTTCTTTACATAGGGTTTTACTTTCTTTCTTAGGAACCATCCATTGATCCTTGGCCCAAAAGTACTTAGGTTACCTAGTTTCATTTTGCTTAGTAGGGTTTTCTCATTAGATAGATTTGCTTGAGTAGATTAGCCTTAGATAGATTCCTTCCTTAGTTAGACTATACTCCTACCAACCTTCTACCTTTGGCATATATTTTTCTACAACTCTAAGTTTACTTACACTGGGTTGACAATTTAATTGATGGTTTTTACTATGTTTTTAGTGCATATAAATCACCTAACATTTTTGGTGTTGTTGCTGAGGAGTTGTCTCAATGTAATAAGTAGTTAGGAAATAGATCATCATTAGACCTTAGCATTATCTTGGTGGCGGGGGAACTTTAATATGAGAGGTAAGAACCTGCACATATACTATAGCAGGTTCCCCAAACCCAATGGTAGTTTTTCTTTTTGTTTTTTCTTTATTTCATGAATATGCCTAGATACCCACAAGGTAGATACATTAAATCAAAATCTGACCTTTCAACCAAGTTTCTTTCTGATCTCTTTGGGGGAAGGAACGTTTCTCTTATAAAATCCACAGACCAATACCGAAAAACATAAACTAGCTCAACTCAAAGAGCTAAAATAGTCTCTGAAGAGACTAACACAGGGAGCACTATAGAACAAGAAATTGAAGCATCAATCATATTAGGAAAGGAGGAAAGACCACTCGAGCCTTCCGCAGAACCAAACAACACAACCTTTGTTTCCTTACCACCACTAGGAGAATGAATTCTAAGATGACCATTAGTTTGGAAGAATTCTCTCAAATCCTAGCAACAATCGGGATTTCTTATTTTCAAGAAGAACATATTGTGGCAGTAGCCAAAAGTGTATCTACCTCTCCAAAAATATTAGAAGAATCAAGGTCCTATGAACTAAAAAATGATTTTCCTCGCCAAAATGTGAAGGAAACTGAAAAATTATGGACTACATCCAGTGGAGAGAAATCACTAAGACCTGAGATTGAGGAGTTCTCAAGATCCCTCTCAACAAATCCTTTATGTACTTCATGAATCAATCATCGAGAAGAAGAGGATCTGCATAGCATGATGAATGAGAGCATAGAAATTACTATTGACGAACATCAAGATTACATTGAAATTTGGTTTCAAGAGGTCATTAGGCCACAATACTATTCTCTTCTTCAACACCTTCTAATGCCAAAACAAGTAGGTTGGTTGCTTCTTCATATCCATGTAATCATTGTGGTAACTTTTTCATATATGGATATGAGTATGTTTCTTATCTTTCTCCGCACATGGTTACATTGGAAGCTTTCTTACACTTGAATAAAGATTTTCCCTTTCTTTTTAGGTAGGGTAGGATAGTAAATAAAAGCTACATATTTTTAGTTTAGCTTAGAGTCTATTGCAGCCTCATTTTACATTTTTTTTTTATTAACTATGAGATACATGTTCCTATGACTTGATCTCATTGATCTCATTAGTTTATTATATTTTAGAGTGTGGTTTTTGCAAATAGTTGTAGAGATCTCTATAGGTATTTATCTCACCAGGAGTAGACAGTTCATGGAAATATAAAAGAAGGATTTTTCTTCAAAACATTGTTACAATTGAACCCCGTTGTCTGATAAGCATCAAATGAATAACGAGTTGTTGTAATTAGCCATGTTTTTGCAAAGACTTTCATCTTATTGTTCTTAAGGCATTCCAAAGAAGTTTTTCTTGAAACTCTTCACCACTGTATAAGGAAGTGACACTGTAACCATCAAGCTTAGAGGTCTCTCGTATAGTTTTTCCAAGAAACCTGAGTAAGTGAGTCAAGTGTATTTATCAAAGAGTAAAAAGGAGGTCTAATTAGTGGTTAGTCATGGAAACATCACAATAACTTTCAAAAGAAGAAAGTGATTTGAGCCTAGAGATACCTTTATGTTCTTTCTCAATGGTACCATCCACTACACACTAAATAGCTTGATTAAATCATATCTTTAGATAGGCCACGTCTGCTTAATTACCCCTTACATCAGGAAAATTACTAAGGAATATAACAGAAATTCATCCTCTAACATAAATACCATCCCAATTGAAAAAAAAGAGAAAGAAAAAGTTGTTTTCAGAGTTGCTCCCCCATCTTCTTGCATAATAAATATTATACTAAAATCTTAAAGGATGGAGGGCCAGTATCTGAGGGTTTAAGAGGCTAACCCATCGGGATACTGAATAGGTCTACTGGTAGTGGGTACCGGCCTGTGGTATGATTGTTGGACAACTGAGAGGGGGGGGTGAATCAGTTGTTACCGTGCTTAAACAATTATGCTTCTTTAAACTCTTTGCTGAGACACTAAATGATAATCACAATAATACAGGGAAATAAATAATGGCAAATTCAGCATCAGTCACACATATGAGAAACACAGAGACAGATATTCCTTGAGGAAACCCATACAGGGTAAAAACCTCTTTTTCTTTATATGATAAGTAATAGTTACATTCTGTACATTATCATACATATGAGCACCAACTCATAATGAGGTTGCAACCTTTGTTTTGCAAGCTACAACTTGCTGAGAGCACCAACTCTCTGTTTTCTCTAGCACCCACTAGAAGGAAGCACTGACTCCCTGGTTTTTTTCTAGCACCAACTAGAAGGAAGCACCAACTCCCTGTGTTCAAGAACCCACTTGAACCTCTGAGGACAACAGTCCTCCCTAGCACATCCTAACCACCTTGAAATATAAATCTTTGCTACTGAATTTATTACAGTGATATGATGTTCGATGATGGCCTACCTAACTTATCACTGTTTTGCTCCACTTTGTTGCTCTGTCTGCCTTATTGCCTTTCTGCTCATATCATTTGCAATGTCCGGGTTATGGGCCCACCATGCTTTCGCTGCGCCACTCTGATTCTTCTTCACCCATGAATCACCACAACAAACTCCAATAGCCACTGCAAATTCCCACTGTAATGACCAACCCAATCTCCTCTCTGTCCTGTGTATTTATAGCGTCTATGCACCTTTTGCATGAAATGTTTTCCATGCCTTTGCATGCAGACTCTGTGTCATTATGCTCCACCTCTTGAGTGCTCTTATCTGATCATCATCATGACTCTTCAGCTTCTCTGGTGATTACACATCGGTCTTCTTCGACTTCTCTAGTAGATGTCTCAATGGTTTTTGGTAGTCTC
>ML777905.1:478079-494586 GCA_009831015.1 Picea engelmannii | reverse complement strand
TCATAATGAGGCTGCAACCTCTGTTTTGCAAGCTACAACTTGCTGAGAGCACCAACTCTCTGTTTTCTCTAGCACCCACTAGAAGGAAGCACTGACTCCCTGGTTTTTTTCTAGCACCAACTAGAAGGAAGCACCAACTCCCTATGTTCAAGCACCCACTTGAACCTATGAGGACAAAAGTCCTCCCTAGCACCTCCCAACCACCCTGAAATATAAATCTTTTCTACTGAATTTATTACAGTGATATGATGTTCGATGATGGCCTACCTGACTTATCACTGTTCTGCTCCACTTCGTTGCTCTGTCTGCCTTATTTACTTTCTGCTCATATCATTTGCAATGTCCGGGTTATGGGCCCACCACGCTTTCACTGCGCCACTCTGATTCTTCTTCACCCATGAATCACCACAACAAACTCCAATAGCCACTGCAAATTCCCACTGTAACGACCAACCCAATCTCCTCTCTGTCCCGTGTATTTATAGCATCTATGCACCTTTTGCATGAAATGTTTTCCATGCCTCTGCATGCAGACTCTGTGTCATTATGCTCCACCTCTTGAGTGCTCTTATCTGATCATCATCATGACTCTTCAGCTTCTCTGGTGATTACACATCGGTCTTCTTCGACTTCTCTAGTAGATGTCTCAATGGTTTTTGGTAGTCTCACAGTGTCGTGCCTCAGTATCCCTCCGATCATTTCTTGATCCAATGGTTCATGATCAAATCAGGATTTCATATATCGTGATTTCGGCACTTTCGATGACAGAAAGTTTATGTCCACGGGAGTCCCGATTTCCCGATTCGCAATGTGCTTCAGCCCTCCTGGCTGAGCCCTGGTCCATGTGACCTGTCTCTGTGTGACCTTGGTCTTGTCACTTCCAAATCATGATTCACGAAACTCTTACACAGGCTAAGATCAACGATCCAAGTATAACGTTGGCTCAACGGCTATGATTGAGTCGCGATATCGCATATCGTGAAATCGGGGTTTCTGATGTCAAGTGACTTTGTCATTCCAAAGTCTCGATCCCCGATACTCTATGCAGATAATCAACGGTCCAGATCACTTCTAAATTTACGGCTGCGATTAAATCGCATATCGCGATTTCGGGGTTCTTGATGTCAAGTGATTTTGGTATTTCAAAGTCGCGATTGTCGATGCCTCTGCTGACGTCACACGTGGTTTGCCACGTGTTAGATCCTACCACGTGTCACTTTGATTCGTGACTTACATATGCCTGAAGTGTTGAATCTTCCTGACACTTGTCATTCCCTGGTTGTGCCACGTGTCCCTAGCTGACGTGGTCTGCTGTCGTGAGTTGTATCAACGGTCTCGATCACTTCTAGCTCGATGGCTCAGATTAGATCTCGCAATTTTTCACATCGCGATTACTCCCACTTCTCCTTGTACTTTAAAGGGCATATATGTTGTATTTGATCCGACGATGATCGGGTCTATTGCTTGAATCTAACGGTCACTGAGTCATCTCCACAACCATAACTGTACTCACACTCCATGCATAGATTCAACGGTCCAGATGCAGTCTTTATCCAACGGCTGTGATTACATCGCGAAATCGCATATCGCGATTTCGAGGTTTTCCTTATCATTGTTCATGAGACTTGTGAAACTCCGATTCCCGATTCTCCGATGAGTAAAATCAACGGTCCATATCTCAAGCTTGCTTTAACGGCTGCGATCAGATCGCGAAATCGCATATCGCGATTTCGGGGTTTTCGTTGTCGAGTGAACTGGACATTTCAAAGTCCCAATCCCCGATTCTCCGATGGATTATCTCTCTTGCAACTTCTACAGATCTGATGGCTGACGGGTTTTCTGAATGAGATCCAATGGTTGTGGATCTCTGTCTTCCTTCTCTTCTGCAAATTCCTGTTTCTTGAGCTTTTCCTTTGCTGCGCGCGTTTTCTTCAACGCTGTTCCTCCTGAGCTTTCACGTCTGAATCCCCAAGGGATTTTTATCCTTCTTATCCTACCATCTCCACTGCTGTACTTGCCATCAATGACAAGCATATGCTACTTGGTAAACATTTGGCAACAATGACTAGGTAAACTCACCAAAGTACTGAACAAGCTTCCTAGCAGCGGGGCATTCTACCTAGCGAGGACATTACTTGTCCTGATGTACGACATTACTTGCAGACAAAGCTAACATGAAGTATGTGTGGTTAAGATAAGGTTAATGAATCTCATACACTTTCCATTAGGAAATAACTCTAAGACTATATTTAAACTCTCTTGCCTATCTCTTCTTATCTATATATAGGATCTCTTATCCTATAGGTGGGGCCTTCTTCTAACCGTCTCGTCAGACCAATCTGTGAAATTTATGTCTACACCTAACAAGCTGTAAATCTTTGGTTATTGGGAGAATTGATTGGTTTCCTATATTTTTTATTGTGAATTTTCATAATACTTAGGTGTGGGGGAGGGGTTCATGAGTTGACAAATGATAAAATTGCCTAGAAGAAGTAAATATTTGTAAAATTTTGTATTATTTTCATGATACAGGTTATTACATCAGCAACCATTTTATCTTGAAGTGCTAAACTCTTGTGTGCTATAAATTGTTGTATATGTCCTTTATAGACCACTCTATTGGTTTATTTTTATAGGATGTTCATTGTAGGTTTGACATTACATTTTTGTTACAAGTTGTTCATTGTAGGTTTGACATTACATTTTTGTTACAAGTTGTTCATTGTAGGTTTGACATTACATTTTTTTTACAAGTTGTTCATTGTAGGTTTGACATTACATGTTCTATGCAAGTGGATTGAGTGAGAATGGTGGAAAAATCACCAACAATGTCACTCTTAGCCTACCTCAACTCCTATTCATTATGTTCGTGGCCTCTGAGGAATCAATTGCCTTAGCCACAAATCTCCTAAGAGTTGGAGACCGTTGATTTAAACACCACCAGTTGCCAAGAGCAAGCTATAATAGGGTTTTCAAAACCGAATTTCAGAAAATCTCTGGAGCTAAGGGATACTCCAAGGAGTGGATAAAAGAGGAGCTAATCAACCCTCTCATAGTCATCACCAGATTGATTACATGTGAAGGTAGATATTCCATCTTTAAAGCCTATCAATTTTGATTATTAGCTCACTTTCAGTTCCATAATCCATTGTAACTTTCCCTTTTACTTATTAAAGAGTCTTGAGAATATTTCTTCCCAAGTGAGGAAGGATGTAACCAATCCCCATAACAACCTATTTTACCACGACCTTATCAAACTACTTGCCTTATCCGAGTTGCAAAAACAAGAGAAAGCGTGGGATGAGTTCATTTACCAATTTTCAAACCTTCATCTTACAATAAAGACTATCAAGAAGACTCTTGATCTAGGGACTGTTACTCCACCTAAACCCTCATGCTCAAGATATTAATTTACCGGACCAAAAGTCCAAGAAACTTGTTGATACCCCTGCAACCTCATTGGGAAAGAAGACCAATAAGCCTATTTCTAATTCATGGAATGAGGACATGCCATATATTCAGTCTGGGGGGAGTTCTCCTCAGCTAAAAATGATAAGCATTGCCCATTTGTATAGAAAACCCATGAGAAGAGGAAGTAGGATTTCTGTCAAAATTATGTCATATTGTCTTTTTACAATGTCTTGGTATATTATATCAGAAGTTGTTTGTATTGGTATGATAAAATTATATACTGCTGACACAATTATGTGTGTTATAATATTGATGTGCATTTTTTATACTTAACTACTCTTTGTGACAAATATAGAGCAATAACAATTGCTAAATACTTACTGCCATCTGTATTACAAGCTTATGAAAAGAGGAACAGTTGTTTGAATTGTTACAGATCGATGAAATGAAATAACAATTATCTTGATTCACCATGCCTACCAGTACAAACCAAGCCTTTTGTTAGTATTTGTCAATTTGTCAGTCACCCGTGATCAAATTTTTTCTTTCATGTGATTGATAGGGTTATTAGGTCAAATTGTTATATTTTCAAAATAAAATTATTATTTCGGATTATTTTCGGCACGAAATGAGAGTGGAGATATAATAAAGAAATGCACAGAGATATTGCAGATATTCAATAATATAATAGAAATGTATCAGAGATGCAACCATAAACACAGATATACAGTAATACATGATTTCTATTAATCAAAGAAATGTATAGAGACTGTAAAAATACAGAGTGAAAGACTCGCTAGAATGGTGGCAACTTATCTCTGAGAAGAGATGCGACGGCTACTCGCATTCGCAAGAAGATCATTACAATGAGACTCTGAAGGAATTTCTACAATAATCAGGAATGCCAAAAACCCTAGACATCCAAAAACCTAACCCTAGGAGATGAAACACCAAAAGTCATGTGGGCCCCGTTTGGGTAAGTGAGTACATCAACTTCCTGGGGTCGTAACGTTTGCATACGATCTCTGTTTTAGGCGTGTGATAGCTCGTTGGAAAGGTATCGTCGAGGAGATTCATTTTGTGGGATAAATGATGCCTTCAGATATAATTGAGAACTTATATATCAATAATAATAATCACATATCGCCGAATTCCAAAACATTTTCAGTATCGGAAGATTCAAAGGACGATAACTAACGAAGAAACTGCACACTAGTTTTATTTCTGAAGTTCGATCCATGATACTCACCCAACATCGACAGTCACAATGTTAAGCTCAATTTAGTGCGTTCGAATTAAACAAAGTCTCAAGTCTAACCATTACCCACAAACTGAGTTCCAGGTTTTATTTAATGAGTCCTGAGTCTCTGACGCCACGTCAACTTCAATCGGCATAGGGAGTTTTTGTTAGGAAAATATGAACCAAAATTAACAAAGAAACTCAGAGCTATGCTAATTATAAAATCAAGGCTAATTTACAAGAAGCTAATACAAGAACACAATAGTTTTATGCACAAAGAGGGGAAAGATGCATTCAATTGCTATGACTAGAATCCTTTCGACAAAATTTCAAAGTTTATATATTAAGATTCCCGTCGGGTTAAGGTTACATATAGTAAAAACTACCAACACCTTTTGGCCAACCAAACCGGTCACATTGTGCAAATTTTCACAACAAATAGGGAAATTTATCAGAATTATGCATCACGTCTGAGAAAAAAAAATAGTGCCCGCCATTCATGTCTCTTTTGTGCGTCGATTTTCTCCTAGGCTGCTCTGTGCTCCTTGTGGTTTTTTCATGTTCTGTTCTTCCGATACCCTTTGAGCTTCGTGTAGTTGCATGATCATATCTTGTGCTTCCTGAAACTATCTTTTAAGAAAGGTTACATTACCTTCACGACCTTGTGGTGCTAACACTTCAGGGTTATTTGTCGCCAACTGTCGTTGTAACTCTCTATTCTCATGGTAAAGTTCAACTATGACAAGTTGTGCTTGTTCCATATGTTAGCTAGGATCTCGAGCGTTAGAATCCCAGGTTTCCATCCTTCTTGTTTTTCTCCCACTTCACCAACTTGTGGTTTCGACCGGTTTGAGATGGATAGCGTGAATTAAGGACTCTTCGACAACTGATCGTGCACATGATTCGACTGGGTTTTGGTGTTCCCCAGCTTCCTTGATTTTCTGAGGCCTCCCTCTCCTCCATGATATCTTTTATGAAGGGAGCATGTTCTCCAACCTACGTCCTTCCGACGTATTTTATTCCACTTCGGTATCTGAACGAAGCGACACTATAGCTTCTGCATGAAGGTCATAATTTTCCTTTGGAATCACATAAATACTCGTTGTCGATAAGAACAAGTCCCATGCATGTTAGGGCTCATTTCAGGCACTCTGATTGCCCCACAGACCCCACCTCTCATTTTGAGGAGTTCCCATGGTGCGACAGTGTATTTTCTTAGATGTCCATGACTGGACAAAAGACCAAAACATAGAGATTCATTGAATTGTGCTCACAAGATGAATCTCCACTAATGCATGAGCTCAACGAAATGAATAGAACTCTTACAGAACATCTAGAATTTATAACGAAGCAGGGCAGCAAGCTGAAACCTGTGAGGGGACACCGAATGCCTTGCAATAGGATGTTTCAAATAATTATTGTGCCACATCTACGCGACAAGTATGACCCAGGGCATGCGATATGCCGATAGGAATTGCAGAGGATATGTGGTATGATCATCTCTATTCCTCTCAATCCCCCCTAGCCTCCATACTGAGATGATGATGGTCGATGCACTTGTTGATGTGACTCCTATGAGAGAAATATACCTCAATCGAAATCATTTAATGACTTCACTTATAACAATATCTGATATTTTGGGAACTTACTCATACTTTTGGCACATGTTCAACTCTGACATCCTTTCCCTACCCCAAGGGCCAACTGGCCAATGGCATGACTTTGACTCTCATGTTTTCCATACCTGATCTACCATGCTATGGCACGCAGATGTAACCCACCCCAAATGAAGAAAATGGCAGTGCCAACAAAGATGGTACAGGTAATCCTAAAGTTCGTAGAGATCACGTAAGTATCAAACAACCATGCTTAGTGATATTTACAGGTATTCATCAGTTTGGTTTTCTTCTCGCTTACGTTTTTCACATATTTTTTTGATTATTGTCCTGTAAGAAATTTCTAAAACTATTTTAATCCTGAGTGCAGGAAAGATATTTCTCACTACTGAGAAACATTGGCTCCATGACTTCATCGAGGAATCCAGGAGAAACCAAGTCTGAAAAATCAACAAAATGATGAAGGATATCAGACTCCCTGAGTTTGGCACCCCCAACAACTTTGTCGAATTGTGAAACATAGTTGAATTGCATACTAAGAAATATTTATTGTGGGGCGAAGGGCTAGCGAAGGTGGCCAACACAACGCCAGGACAAGTGAAAATATTTAGGGAACATCTGATTAGAGCTCAGACTGTGCTACAACAGTTAAACACCAGTCTAGTGAAGTAGCGAGTGCATGTGGTGGAGATCAGAGTAATTCATAGGGCTCCGATGGAGAAACATATATTTCCATGGGCCCAAAATTGCGAGGAGTTGTTTATTAGTTGGTCAGAGTATGAGGAAATTCACCCTTTCAAGTGATATCTCGAGTTGATTTTTAAAGAAACTGTTAGAAGAGGATGCCACGTGGAGAATTTTGTTTTGTTCAAGCTACACTTAGCCATTATTTTTAGTTGAATTTTATGTTATAAATAAGAACATCGACCAATTAGTTTGAGGTCGATGGTTGTTGCAATAACTATTTCTTTCTAGTTGTTAAGAATTATTTTGAAGCTCCCTTTGAATTGAGAAGTCCTTCTGGACCAAATACAAAGTTATTTTCAGCAAATGCATGTGATTGGACGTGGACAAGAACTATTTCCTATCTCGTTTCATGAATGATGTTGTAATGAGTAAGAGCTATTTAATCTATTGTTAATTTATCTGGTGCAATATTTCATTGTTCTTTACTTTAATGATGAATATGAATCATGGTGTTATTATGTGATGGATGATTAAGTAGGTGAATTATTTTGCTTTCCATTGTCTTATCACATAAGTTTTTTCTTTATGGTAATTAGTTTCTCAGAAAGTAATTGGATGCTCACATGGTTAATGTATTAGTACTAGGCATGTGGTGTAAAATTGTTGTCTGCATGCTTGAGCATTGGGTTATCCCAAGTTTAGGCTCTTCCCCAGTAGTTAAGCTAAATTCTATATTGTTTCCAAATTGGATTATACCGGCTTACATATCATATCGTGTTGGACAACTGAGAGGGGGAGGTGAATCAGTTGTTACCGTCCTTAAAAAATTATGCTTATTTTAAACTCTTTACAGAGCACTCAATGACAATCACAATAATGTAGGGAAGTAAGCAATAGAACATTCAACATCATTCACACATATCAGATACACGGAGATAGATATTTCTTGAGGAAACCCATAAAGGGTAAAAACATCTTCTTCTTTATATGATAAGTAATCTTTACATTATGTACATTATCATACTTATGAGCATCAAATCATAATGAGGCTACAACCTCTATTTTGAAAGTTGTAACTTACTGAGAGCACCAACTCTCTGTTTTCTCTAGCACCTACTAGAAGGAATCACCAACTCCCTAGTTTCTCTAGCACCCACTAAAAGGAAGCACCAACTCCCTGGTTTTTCTAGCACCTACTAGAAGGAATCAAAAACTCCCTAAATGTTCCAACACCGACTGGATGGAAGTACCAACTTCCAGTTACATAGACACCGACCTGTATATCACAGAACGAATGTTCTCCCTTGCACCACCCTACCACCCTGGTTTCTCTGGCTGCAACTAGATGGAAGCTGCAACTCCCTGTGTTCAAGCACCCACTTGAACCTCTAAGGACAACAGTCCTCCCTAGAACCTCCCTACCACCCTAAAATATAAAGTTTTATCTATATACAAATTTATCACAGTGATACAATATTCATCAATGTCTTATCGGTCTCATCACTGTTCTGCTACACTGCTCTGCTCTACTTGCATCAGTGTCTTCCTGCACCCCTTCCTTATGCTTTATGTTCTTCTACCTTTTATGCTATGTGTGCCATGTCCCATCTATGCACCATTCCTCTTCTGTGCATTTCAGTTGCTGCACTCTGCCTCCTTCTACACACCTGAATCACTCTCAACAACATCCCCCATCTCTTCTATGTTCTACATATTTATACTATCTATGCACCTTGTGCATGCTCTATGCGCAATCCTTCTGCATGGTCTCCACACAACCATTGTTCTCCATATCAGGATATTCACTGCCACTCCACATTGCCACTGCTTCACTACCTCGAGCATCAACACACTCTCTCCATACTGCATGTTCTCCTCGTGTCGAGTCCTCTTCCAGATCATCATTGCAACTCTTCATCTTCTCTGGCCGTTAAACCCATGCGTCCATCATCACTGGGTGTTATGCTGAGATTCCTTAGCCTATCTAGCAGTTGAGACTCTTCAGCTTCTCTATCATAGTGGAGCTCATCATCTCTATTGCAGTTACAGGCTTCAACACTCTTCCATCTATCAATCGCCTCTATGAACAGTCTTCATTCCATTGGTAGATTCCTTGAGACTCTTCAACTCCTCTGGAAATCACACTAAGGTCTCTTTGAATTTTCTTTGCAGAAACTATCAGTGGTTTCTGGAAGTTACACTGTGAACCTCTTGAGCCTTATTCCTTTGGCACCTTTCACCTTTCCTTTCACATGTGGCCTCAGGTGGTGACCACAACCTACACCAAAAGGTGTCTTCACATTTCAACATTTCATAATTTTTCATGTCGAGAATTCCTATTGCGGGGCATCTCGACTCTCCAAGTCGCGATCTCTGAAATGGAGTTTAGTTGTTTGCACCTTTTGCAATTTCACACTTCGGCACTTTGGGATTCCTGTGATGAAGAGTCTCGATGCTTGACTCCTCCAACTCACGATATCCGAAACTTCGGTTGATGTGCATGTTTCGAGATTTTCGGTGTTTCACATTTTGGCATTTCAAGACTCCTGTGATGAAGAGTCTCGAATCTTGACTCCTCCAACTCTCGGTATATGAAACTATGGTTTATGTGCCTGTTTCAGGATTTTCGGCATTTCTCATTTCGACACTTCAGGACTCCTGTGATGAAGAGTCTCGACTCTTGACTCCTCCAACTCCCGGTATCTGAAACTCAGGTTCATGTGCCTGTTTCAGGATTTTCGACGTTTCGCATTTCGACACTTCGGGACTCCTTTGATGAAGAGTCTCGAGTCTTGACTCCTCCAACTCACGGTATCCGAAACTCCGGTTGATGTGTCTGTTTCGGGATTTCGGCGTTTCAAATTTCTCAACTTCGGCATTCTTGTTGTGAGTGTCCTTGACACCTCCAACTCCTGGTATCCAAAACTCCAAAATGGAGTCAGATCAACATATTTCGACATTTTGCATTTCTCCGTTTCAGTATTTCTATGATGAAGTGTTTCGACACTTCCAACTCCCGGTATCCGAAACTCCAAAATAGAGTTTAGTTTTTGATACCCGAAATGGAGTTTAGCTTCTGATATTTCCATGTGATCATCGTTGTGCTGCTGGTCGTGATCTTTTCCATGAATGACAAACATGCATACTCTACACTCTGCGTGCACCTCTGCACTATCTCCTCTGGTCTTCACAAGCTTTCTCTGCTGCGTCTTCCCAAAATTCTTCTGCTGCCCGCCTGGCACATTATACCTGTACTCAAGCCATCATCGTTGTTGTACTTTCCATCAATGAAAAGCATACGCTTCCTGTAAAACATGCCAACAATCTCCCCCTTTGGCATTGATGGCAACAGAGGCACCCAGACCTGTTCTTTTCTCCCCCTTTGACATCAATGTCAAAGAAAACATGCTCCCCTTGAGTTGTTGCAGTATTTTTTGGAGGTATCACATATTCAATCAGTACAAAATCCCCCTAACAGGATGGACTCTCTTAGGTGTGAGACAAGATGGCACCCATCTTCTGTCGGAGATATTCAAATGGTGTCTTGGCTAGTGGTTTAGTAAATATGCCTGCAATTTGTTCTGTGGTTGGAATGTAATGGACCTGAACAATCTGATTGGTGACCTTCTCTCTCAGAAAATGGTATTTTATGAGAATATGCTTGGTCTTGGAGTGGAATATAGGATTCTTGGACACACTGATGGAACTAGTGTTATCACAATGAATTGGGATCAGTGCAGCGTATTTTACCTCCAAGTCTACAAGTGTTTGAATCATCCATAATACCTGAGTGCAACAGGTAGCAACAACAATGTACTCTTCCTCTGTAGTTGATAAAGAAATGGAACCTTGCTTTTTACTCAACCATGCTACTAGAGAATCTCCTAAGAAATAATGCACCTTCCACTCGTGCTTTGAAAATTCTGATTCTTAGGATACCATAGGCCATAGTTCATTGTTTCTTTCAAATATCTGAATATCCTTTTGACAGCTAGCAAATGACTCTGTTTAGGTGCAGACTGATATCTTCCTACCATTCCAAAAACATGCACTATGTCTATACGAGATGTTGTGATGTACAACAGACTACCTATCATTAACCTATATGAACTTTGATCAACATCAGGTGAGTCATCATCCTTGCTTAATTTGCATCTAGTAACCATAGGTGTGCCCATAGGTTTAGAATATTCCATTTGAAACCTTTTCAACATTTCTCTTAGGTATTTTTCTTGAGAAATGAACATCCCTTCATACCTCTGAGTAATTTGCAGACCAAGAAAAAATGACAGTTCACCTATCATAGACATCTCAAACTCAGACTCCATGGCAGAATAAAAGCATTGTACCAATGAATCCTTATTACATTCAAAGATGATGTCATATACATAGACCAACACGATGAGAAAATCATTATCCTCTGTTTTGATATATATATTATTGTCAATTGTTCCTCTCTTGAACCCTTTGTCTTTGAGATACATATCCAGTCTTTGATACCAGGCATGAGGGGCTTGTTTTAACCCATATAAATCTTTCTTCAGCTTCCATACTAATTCAGGGTTATCAAACAGTTCGAAACCCTCTGGTTGTTCCATATAGACTTCTTCATTTAAATCTCCATTTAGAAAATATGACTTGACATACATTTGATAGACTTTAAACCTTTTATGACAAGCATAGGCAAGAAATATTCTGATAGCTTCTGATCTTGCTACGGGCGCAAATGTTTCATCAAAATCTAGTCCTTCTATTTGAGCATAGCCTTTACAGAACAATCTTGCTTTGTTCTTGACAACTTGTCCATGCTCATTCAACTTATTCTTAAATATCCATTTGGAATCAATGATATTTTTACCTTCAGGTCTATGAACCATCTCCCACGTATTGTTTTTCTCAATCTGATCAAGTTCATCATTCATTGCTTTAACCCAATGGTCATCTTTGCTAGCTTCATTAAAATTCTTGGGTTCCAGCATGGATATGAAAGCTATATGCGATTATTTGGTGTTTATGATTATCTTTCTCCTGGTTTGTACACCTTTGTTTTTTTCACCAATTATCTAACTTGCAGGATGATTCTTTTGAGTGATTCTGGAGGAGGAATTTGAAGTTGTCTGTTGATTTGAGTCTGTCTGAGTATCTATATCTTCATCTGATTTAGAGTCTTCATTTTATGATTCTTGGACCTGTTCATCTTCATCTTTAGCTGTGTCCTCTGTAGAAGACTCATTATTGTACACCTCTCTTGCTGAGATTCCTTCATCAACTTTTATGTCAATACAATCAACCATTTTATGCAGCCTCTTATTATAACATCTATATCCTTTACTATTTGTAGAATACCGTAAGAAGATACCTTCATCAGCCCTGTCATCATATTTTCCAAGGTTTGCATCATTATTCTTTATGTAACATTTACTCCCAAAGACTTTGAAGTGTTTGATTGAAGCAGGTCTCCCATACCACAGTTCATAAGGTGTCTTGTCACTTTGTGATTTGAGGTGGGATTTGTTAAGAACATGGACTGTTGTGTGTATTGCTTCTACCCAGTAGCTTTGACTAATGTTCTTCTCATTCATCATTGACCTGGCCATTTGCTGCACTATTCTGTTTTTCCTCTCAACTACTCCATTTTGTTGTGGAGTTCTTGGGATTGTGTATTCTCTCTTGATCCCATGATTATCATAGAATTCCTTGAAATCACTTGACATAAATTCTCCTCCTTTGCCTGATCTTACTACCTTTAACTTGTTGCCTATTTGATTCTCAGTTAAAGCCTTAAATATTTTAAACTTCAAGGCAACATGAAGTAGTTTTCTTTCCCAAGTAAAGGCAACCCAAGTAAGTCTGGAGTAATCATCAATAATCAACATGAAGTAGTTTTCTTTCCCCATGCCTTCCTATCTTGATGATCCACATAAATTCATCTGAACTACTTGGAGTGGTTTCTCTGTTGAAGTAGAGCTCTTGGACATAAACTGTGTCCTAGTTAGATTTCCTACTTGGCAGGGTTTACACATAGAATCTTGGGGCTTTGATATTCTTGGAAGATCTTTTACTGCCTCAAGATTTTTGATCTTGATTAAGTGTTCAAAGTTTAGATGTCCAAGTCTCCTATGCCATAACCATCTTTCATCATACTTGCTTAAGTGGCATTCTTCTTTTTCTTCTTTTAACACATAGACATTGTTTTTTGTTCTCATCCCTTTTGCAACTAGCTGACCTGAATTCACAGATTTTATTCTACAGTCTTTAGAGGTAAAAACGACTTCACATCCTCGGTCACAAACTTGACCAACACTAAGAAGATTATGTTTTAGACCTTCTACAAACAACACATCTTGAGCTTTCCGTTTTCCATTACTCAAACTTACCATTCCTTTACCTTTTGTTTTTCTTGGTCCATCATTTCCAAAAGTTGCATTCCCTGATTTTCTTTCACTTAGAGTTAGAAACTCACTTTTGTCTCCATTCATATGTTTGGAACATCCACTATCAATATAACAAGGATTATTTTGTCTTTGGGCTGATAACACTAGTCCCCACTTGTCATCTTCTTTCTTCTTCTAAACCTTGACATTTTTAGCAGTGGGGATCAAATCTGGCTTGTAATTCCTTAAGCGACAATCTACGGCTTTATGTCCATAGTTATGATAGATGTAACATTCTGGTTCACTAAATAGAATATCATAGTGATTGTTATGCTCATAACTATTGTTATGTTTAACCTGCATCCTTTTCCCATCCATCGCATGATTTATAGTTTGAGGTTGTTTGTTGCTTGGTTGTCTCGATCTTTGTTGTGGAAGATGGTTATTCATTGAATATCTTGTTTGTTCATATCTAAACCTTAAAGAATAGTTTATAGCTTTGTGACCAAAATTAGAGTAGAAAAAAAAATAACCATAGAAAAAACCTTTGTACCTTGAGAAAGTCTGTCTTCTTTGAGGAGGTTGATTTCTTTCATGCCAATAATCTCTCTGATCTACATAGTCGGTTCTGGTACTTTTTCTTTCATTCCTTCTTGGTGGTTGATTTTATTTCTTTGTTTCTACAGAGTGACTATTGTCAATGTTTCAGGATTTGACAAACTTGATAGGTTCTGTATTACTTGGATGATCTCTACTTGATCCTTCTTCATACCCCAATCTGGCTTTCAACTTTGGGTTTCTTTGTTGATTTAGAATAGAGGTTAATCCTTCTGAGGCTTTAATACTTGATAGATTTTGGTGATACAATCCCTTAAACTTCTCCATTTCTTTTCTGGTTTTTACTATCTCTTCTTCTAAGGCTTCACATCTTGCCTTCTTTTCTGATAACTGTTGTTTTAGAATGTCTTTGATTTTGTTTGCCTCTTCTAATTCCATGTTTAGTAGGACAAGGTCTTCATCAGGTTCTTTACTGTCTTTCACGAACTGTATCAACAATTGTTTTTTCTTTCTTTTCTTAATTCTGAGTCTGTCAATCTCTTCCAGTGCACTGATCAGTTCTCCTTCCATATCAACCACAACTTCTTCTTCATTAGCCTCACTTCCTGTGCTTTTATTATCATAATCCTCTTTGGCCATAAGTATGAAGTCATTTAGTTTATCTTCAATAGAGGAGTCATTGTCTTCATCATCTAAAGTATCATCATCATTGTTTACACAAAGACTTTTCTTCTTAAAATTATTCTCTTTAAAAAAAAAATTGTGTTTGTGCTTCTCCTCATCATCACATGTCTGATCCTTTCTTTTGTGAGGACATTTATTTGCAAAATGGCCTATCTTTCCATAGTTGAAACATTTGAAAGGCAGTTTACCTTTGTGTTTTCCCGATCCCTTCTTCTGTCTCTTCACAAATTTTGCTTCAATTTCATCAGGCTTAGAATCCTCATTCTTGTCTGCCTTAAATGATGCTTCTCTGGAGGTGGGTTTATCTTTAACTATTCTCATTTCATATGTAGTCAATGTTCCTAGAAGTTGATCAAACTCCAAGGTTTTAGATCATTAAGTTCTTCTATAGCAGAGAGCTTCAGGTTGAACCTATCTGGTAGAGATCTCAAAATTTTCTGAACTAAAGAAGGTTCCTCAATTTTTTCAGAAAGTGCTTTCATTGCATTTACCAGTTCTTCAACTCTCAGAAAGTATTTTCCAACAGTTTCATCTTCTTTCATCTTCAGCTGTTCAAACTGTACTCTGTAGGTTTGAAGCTTGGCATCATTTACCTTCTCATTACCTTCATAACTACTAATGATTTTGTCCCACATTTCTTTGGCAATTCCTAGGTGCATAACTTTTACGAATTATGCTTCTGCAAGCCCACTCAAGATAGCATTCATAGCCTTAGTGTTGAAGCTAAACTCTAGGTTGTCATCCTTATTAGCTAGTACAACTGGCTCTACATAACCAATATCTACCACATCCTAGACATCTACACCTAAATCCATTATGTAGGTTCTCATTCTAACTTTCTAGAAGGCAAATTTTGTTCCATTAAATAGATGGGATTTATTGGTTGAATTTCCTTCATGGCTTGACATGTTTAAGCTCTAGGATCTACCCTTAGATAAAAGGGGCCAGATATGATACCAATTTTTGGACAACTAAGAGGGGGGGTGAATTAGTTGTTACCGTGCTTAAACAATTATGCTTATTTTAAACTCTTTACAGAGCACTCAATGACAATCACAATAATGTAGGGAAGTAAGTAATAGAACATTCAACATCATTCACACATATGAGATACACAAAGACAGATATTTCCTGAGGAAACCCATAAAGGGTAAAAACCTCTTCTTCTTTATATGATAAGTAATCTTTACATTCTGTACATTATCATACTTATGAGCACCAACTCATAATGAGGCTACAACCTCTGTTTTGCAAGATGCAACTTGCTGAGAGAACCAACTCTCTATTTTCTCTAGCACCTACTAGAAGGAAGCACCAACTCCCTGGTTTCTCTAGCACCCACTAGAAGGAAGCACCAACTCCATGGTTTCTCTAGCACCCACTAGAAGGAAGGAACAACTCCCTGTAAAGACTGGTTTTAAATTAACAACTAGTAATTCTACCAAATGTACAATAATTTCTACAAGCTATATAAAGAAGAATAATTCCCAATTTACTTAACACTTACGCATATAAAATTTATCAATGGATAATAAATCTAACTAAACAATAGATAAATCGGAATTAAATACCTTAACTCTGATGCTGTTATCCACAGCTTGTTGAACCTGATGTTGTTATCCACAGCTTGCTCCTTCCTGCTTCTTTAGGACACCACCCAAAACCGACCTCCTTGCCGACTAGTTAGCTTCTAGCCCTAGGATATCAACGGATATCCTAGCCCTCCGAGCCCAAAACCTCCAGCAACCCCGGTCCACTGCTATAATCCAAACTCTCAAAGTCTCCTCTCCCTGCAATACTCATATCTCCCCAAAATCCTTCTCCACTCCCAGTAGAATGAATCCCCCTCCAAACTCCTTTCCCCCCCCTTATTCCTCCTTCACCGCCTTCCCTTCATTAACTCCCTACCTAACTGCTTTATTACACCTTATCCCCCC
>ML777905.1:454122-468615 GCA_009831015.1 Picea engelmannii | reverse complement strand
CAAATTAATCATTAACCATCATGAACAACTATTTTAATAATAATCAATTAGAAATGTTATTTTAAGACATAAATATAGTTTAGCTAATCTTTTTAGGATTATATTATTAAATTAATCATCTTAATAATTAAGGGTCGTTACACTCCCTAAATGTTCCAGCACCGACTGGATGGAAGTACCAACTTCCAGTTACACAGGCACCGACCTGTATATCAGAGAACGAATGTTCTCCCTTGCACCACCCTACCACCCTGGTTTCTCTGGTTGAAACCAGATGAAAGCTCCAACTCCCTATGTTCAAGCACCCACTTGAACCTCTAAGGACAACATTCTTCCCTAGCACCTCCCTACCACCTTAAAATATAAATTTTGCTATATATATATATATATAAATTTATCACAGTGATACAATATTTATCAATGGCTTACTGGTCTCATCCCTTTTCTGCTACACTACTCTACTCTACCTACATCAGTGTCTTCCTGCACCCCTTCCATATGCTTTATGTTCTTCTACCTTTTATGCTCTATGTGCCATGTCCCATCTATGCATCATTCCTCTTTTGTGCATTTCAGTTGTTGCACTCTGCCTCCTTCTACACATCTGAATCACTCTCAACAACATCCCCCATCTCTTCTCTATTCTGCATATTTATACTATCTGTGCACCTTGTGCATGCTCTATGTGCAATCCTTCTGCATGGTCTCCACACAACCATTGTTCTCCATATCGGGATATTCGTTGCCACTCCACATTCCCACTGCTTCACTACCTCGAGCATCAACACACTCTTTTTGCTCTTCATGTTCTCCTCATGTCGAGTCATCTTCCAGATCATCATTGCAACTCTTCAACTTTCCTGGCCATGAAACCCATGTATCCATCATCACTGGGTGTTATGCTGAGATTCCTTAGCCTTTCTAGCAGTCGAGACTCTTCGTCTTCTCTATCATAGTCGAGCTCATCCTCTATGTTGTAGTTACAAGCTTCAACGCTCTTCCATCTGTCAGTCGCCTCTATGAACAGTCTTCATTCCACTGGCAGATGCCTTGAGACTCTTCAACTCCTATGGCAATCACACTGAGGCCTCTTTGATTTTTCTGTGTAGAAACTATCAGTGGTTTCTAGTAGTTACACTGTGAACCTCTTGAGCCTTATGCGTTTGGCACCTTTCACCTTTCCTTTCACATGTGGCCTTAGGAGGTGACCACAGCCTACACGAAAAGATGTTTTCACATTTTGAAAATTTTCATGTCACGAATTCCTATTGCGAGGAATCTCGACTCTCTAAGTTGTGATCTTCGAAATGGAGTTTAGTTGTTAGCGCATTTCACAATTTCGCATTTCGACACTTCGAGACTCCTGTGATGAAGAGTCTCAACTCTTGACTCCTCCAACTCCTGGTATCCGAAACTCTGGTTGATATGCCTGCTTCGAGATTTTTGGTGTTTCACATTTCGGCACTTCAGGACTCCTCTGATGAAGAGTCTTGACTCTTGACTCCTTCAACTCCTAGTATCTGAAACTCCGGTTGATGTCCCTGTTTCGGGATTTTCGTCATTTCGGATTTCGGCACTTTGGGACTCCTGTGATGAAGAGTCTCGACTCTTAACTCCTCCAACTCCCGATATCCGAAACTTCTGTTGATGTGCCTGTTTTGGGATTTTTGGCATTTTGCATTTCGGCACTTTAGGACATCTGTGATGAAGAGTCTCGACTCTTGACTCCTCTAACTCCCGATATCCGAAACTCGAGTTGATGTGCTTGTTTCGGGATTTTGACGTTTTTCATTTCACAACTTCGACATTCTTTTCGTGAGTGTCCTTGACACCTCCACCTCCCATTATTCGAAACTCCGAAATGGAGTCAGATCAACGTATTTCGTCATTTCGCATTTCGCCGTTTCGACATTTCTGTGATGAAGTGTTTCGACACTTCGAACTCCTGGTATCTGAAACTTCGAAATAGAGTTTAGCTTCTGATACCCGAAATGGAGTTTAGATTTTGATCTTGCCATGTGATCATCATTGTGTTGTTGGTCATGATCTTTGCCATCAATGACAAACACACATACTCTGCACTCTACGTGCACCTCTGCACTATCTTTTCTGGTCTTCACGAGCTTGCTCTGCTGCGTCTTCCCAAAATACTTCTGGTGCCTGCCTGGCACATTATACCTGTACTCAAGCCATCATCATTACTATACTTGCCATCAATGACAAGCATACGCTTCCTGTAAAACATGCCAACATATAGGTCCCACCCAAGAGAAAATACAAAAAAGAGATAGTCTAAACTAAAGGAAGAGCTTTCAAAAGAAAACATAAAGTCCATCGATAATTTGGTCGGATCACAAGATCTGGAGAAAAATTCCACTATTAAACGTTGCAGAGTCTAATTGGGCCTTGGTGGCGGGTTTTGTTCCTATTGTTGAATCAAGGGACTTAGGACCCATCAATAGGTTGTATCAAAGAAAACCCCAAGGTAACTATTTCAAACAACTTCAGATTGTATTTTGACCTATAGAACTAGAGAGGGCTCTCTCAGATGTCTAA
Source organism: Picea engelmannii (assembly GCA_009831015.1). Classification (NCBI taxonomy): domain Eukaryota; kingdom Viridiplantae; phylum Streptophyta; class Pinopsida; order Pinales; family Pinaceae; genus Picea; species Picea engelmannii. The sequence goes on along the minus strand of ML777905.1, from coordinate 466,059 downwards.
TGACTGGTAATAACTCAGTGGATTCATCAATAAATGCACAGAGGTTAGATTATACAATAGGACAGGTTTGTTTTTATTTAAAAGGGTTGGTAAGACAAACAAGGAAAATGCACCATTGGGCAATGGATTCAAGGCTTGAATTTCAATGTTTTTATAGTCAACAGTTGGTTGGTTTCTTTCTACATATTTGAGGCAAAATAAGTGCTCTGCTCAACAAATAAATGATATGAAATGAGACATGGAAAGGAGAATAAATCCCACTACACTACAGTCATCAATCAATGGATGAATCTCCAGTGCAGCATTAGAAGAAAGGACAGAAAGATTAATTACAAAAAAGAGCATTGATGGGTTTTATATATGCACAAAAAAACACTGTAAAAACCCTCAATTAAATTGTCAACCCGGGGTAAGTAAACTTAGAGTTGTAGAAAAATATATGCCAAAGGTAGAAGGCTTGTAGGAGTATAATCTAACTAAGGAAGGCAACTATCTAAGGCTAATCTACTCAAACAACACTATCTAATTAGCAAACCCGACTAAGAAACTTGAAACTAGGTAACCTAAGTACTTTTGGGCCAAGGATTGATGGATAGTTCCTAAGAAAGGAAATGAAAACTCTGTGTAAAGCAAACTAGTTTAACAATAAACAAAAGAAAACTATTAAGCATAATAAGCAAATGACAAAAGAAAACTTCTTTAACTTGCCAACCTACATTCAGTGGGAAACTACTCTATGAAAGCAATTAAATAAGCAATTAAGAAAAAGCACCTATCTAACCTATTAAAACAAATAGACAAGTAAACAAATAAACCTAACCAACCTACTAAAGAAAAATACAGGTAAACAAAGACAACTAAGTAACCTATGAAAGAAAAATACAAGTAAGCAAAGGAAACTAACTACTGGAAGTAAAACTTCTCATTGAACAACTATCTAGCCTAAGAGGCAAGTGAACTAAATGCCTAATGCAAAACTATTTCTAATGCGTGAAAGGAAATCTAAATGCTCAATGCAATGCATGAAAGGAAATCTATTCTATTGAAAGCAAGAAGAACTAGCAACTAGTTCTTATTCTATGTTAAGGAAACTACTATCTAATCTATCAAAGCAAAGTCTATATGTCCTACAGCAGCAATAAAACTTTATTCTAACCTATGAAAGAAAGAAACTATATCTATGAAAGCAGGAAAACTATGTTTTAACCTATGACAATTCAAATATAATGCTGGTGGTTGTGTGAATGTTTTGGGTGTCGGATGATATCTCAATAGCACTTGACAACAAAGGATAATTCCAATGGTATGAGCTCAACACTAATCTCAATGGCAAGGTGAAAGGTATGGATTAAACAATCCAATGAGAGTTTAGCCATGACAAAACAATGTTAAATACCCTGCATATTCATATATGAACCATCAACTACATAACGAGATCATCATTTATACTTCTATACTACATAAGCAAAACTAGATTCAACCATTAACTAAGAAATTCAATTGCTTTTTAATCCTAGGAAAGGAATTACATAAATGAAACTATACTACATCTATTCTAACAATTCAAACTGCAAGAAAGAAATGCTTAAAAACATAAATTAAAAGTAAACTAACAATTACATTAACCAACAACTAAGTGAGCAAGATCTATGTAAAATTGAAATAAGTGAGCTATGATTAAAAACTGAAATCAACTCTATCCATCCATCAAATCCTTGTCAAAGAAAACCTAATTAAAAACTTTGTTCTATTCTAATTAAAACTCTGTTTTAAACTTGATTCTACAGTTATAAATGAAAACGTAATATAATATCTAACTACACATGGGGTTAGTCTAGGGATATGCAGATCTGTTCCTAAATACAATATCAATTCATGTTAGCAAAAGCTTTCATACTAACCTACAGAAGAGAGTTAAATTAATTTAAACTCCAACAACAAGTTAAATAACAGAAGAAAAATGCATGTACAGGGAATAAAGAGAGACAACTAAACTACAAAAATGCATAAATAAACTAAATAAGAGTTACCAGACTACTGGTGGGCCCCCCAGCAAGTCGTGGTCGCTCCCTAAAAGCACACTACGAGCTCAGCAAAAGGAATCCACCATTAAAACACAGAAACACAATTCTTGCATAATTCTTGTAATGTAAAATATCAAAATAGAGTAAAAACATATTTCTAGATATCACACTGATGTATATGATGCTTAGCTTATGTATATCCACCTCGGTGGTATTTATAATGTTTACAGGTTAAGTGGTCGACCACAGGAGGTTCAAACCACTTCTAAAATTGGAAAATTTCATTAATGGTGCCCTCACTACCGAAACAGAGCTACCCAATAATCACCCACCATAACAACCAAAATCAAGTTGTCAAGAGTTATGTAGCTGGAGGGGATAAGCACAAGAAAAACCCATGTTTCTGATTCTCCCATCACTAGCCACCAATGCCATAAACACCAAAGTACCCTAGGTTTTTGTGCAGGAAGAGGTGTTGGATGGAGTGTTAGATCGAGTGTCGGAACGAGTGTCAGATGCTGAATTGAGAACCACTAACTACTCTTAATCCATTTACAATTTCAGGAAATGGCTCCCTAGGGAACTATTTGGGCATACTGCGCACAAAACCCATGTGCCCGATTTTTCAGATTCCACTTCATCCTCCCAAAAATTAATGTTTAAGTTTGATGCCTGTAATAGTGTCGGATGAAGTATTGGAATGAGTGTTGGAAGCAGAAACGTAGTGCATTTTCTCTCTGTAACATCAAAAAATGTGAATTAGCTCTTGGAAATCATAAAACATGATAATTTATATCCAATACAATCATTAAACATGGATTATACGTACCGAGTGTTGATCATACCATTTTATCATGAAATTATTCAAAAAGCTCCTTCAAAAGATGAAAAACACATATATACATTCGACAAAAGTGTATAATAACTATCATAGAATTGATCATATCTCGGGCCCAACATTACCCCCACACCTAAGATTTTGCAGGTCCCACTGCAAACAAAAAGAAATTGCCCTTTATGACTAAACTTGCGAAGGAGGAGGTGGATTAGCTTTAGAAGCTTCTCCTTATTGCCCGGGGGATTTTGACTTAGGATTTCCATGGTGTTTCAATTGCATCCAAATACTATTATTGATGGCAGTTAATATCATCAACCTAACGCTATAGAGAATTCATCTTGGGTTGTAGGACGACATTATCATGGCGTAAATGCCAACTTAGTGTTTCATGCTCTCTAATTTTGAACTGGAGGGTTTGGAGTTTTTGGAGGCTTTTGATGACATGTAAGGAATACATGAGATGTATATTATATCCTTGATCCTTTAAACAATGAAAAACAACAATTTTACCTCTGCAAAATTAGTTCCAAAAGTGACTTCCCATAAACACAACAATTCTGGCCTGGCGAACTTGTGAAAAATATGTATCAAAGTGACACCTATAACTACAAGACAGTAAAACCTGTGTAAAAACTGAGAGAATTTTTGTTTTTTAATATGTCATTGACAAAAACCTCTCTTGGTTTTCAAAAATTCACTTTCAGTTGTTAGGAAAACACGAAAAGAAAACATGTATAAAACAGGAAAAACAGAGTGTTTTATTTCCTGAAAAACTAGGCCTCTAAGAGAATTGAATATATACAAAACCATAATGTATATTTAGAAAATGAGAGAGGTTATTTTGTTTTTAATATTTCCTTGATAAAAACCTCTCTTGGTTTTCAAAAATTCATTCCCTGTTATTAGGAAAACACAAAAATAAAATATGACTAAAACAGAAAAAAACAAAGTATTTTATTTTCTGAAAGCATAAGCCTCTAAGATGATAGAATATATCCCAAACCATAAAGTATATTCAAAACCTGAGAGAGTTTATTGTGTTTTGGTATGTTATGAACAAAAAACTCCTCCAGGTTGTAAAATTACTTTCCCATTTGTTCAGAATCCCAGCTTGAAGTTGGTTACTTAAAACTTGCAGAAGTGCAATGTGCTCTTAGCAGAAGCACAACGTGGTCTTTGATATAGATTTTGGAGGCCTTCCTAGAGGATATTTGGGATCAAAGTAGTATGGGTGGAAATTTTATGATTCCTGCTACACAATGGAACCATCAAGCACTGCAAATGCCCTTTCCAACCCTTTGAAAAACTCACTTGAAGTGAAACTGTCCAAATGTGAAGAAACCCTCCTATAGTGACTATATTTGGGGGATTTCTCTCAAACAATAACACTTGTGCATAAAATGAATGAGGTTTTTGTTTCTTGCTATATTATTGACAAAAACCTCTTCTAGGTTTGTCAAATTCATCCTCCTTAATTTAGAAACCAATTTTGAAGTAAATCTTTGACCAAGACAATCATTTGAAAATTGATGACAAGGAATGATGACATGACCATGATGAAAATTATTGGATGAGTGGAGGGAGTAGTATTGACACATAGACACACCAATGAAAATTTTACAACCAAGATATGTCAAATTGTATTTGAGAATTTTATTTTGAAAATATAACAATTTGACCTAATAATCTTATCAATCACATGAAAGAGTAAATTTGATCACTGGTGATTAACATAACTGATAGATACTAACAAAAGGCTTGGTTTGTACTGGTAGGCATGGTGAAAAGGAGAATTGTTATTTCCTTTCATCAATCTGTAACAATTCAAACAATTGTTCCTCTTTTCATAGGCTTGTAATACATATGGCAGTAAGTATTTAGCAGTTGTTATTGCTCTGTATTAGTCAAAAAGAGTAGTTAAGTATAAAAAAATGCACATAAAACTTATAACACACATAATGATGTCAGCAGTATATAATTTTAGCATACAAATACAAAAAACTGTTGATATAATATCCCAAGACTTTGTAAAAAGACAGTATGACTGAATTTTGACAGAAATCCTACTTCCTCTTCTCATGGGTTTGCTATAAAAATGGGCAATGCTTACCATTTTTAGCTCAGGAAAACTCCCCCCTGACCAAAGATATGGCACGTCCTCATGACATGAATTAGCAATAGGCTTCTTGGTCTTTTTACCCAATGATGTTGCAGGGGTATCAACAAGTTTCTCCGATAAAGGAATAGCTTGAGCATGAGGGTTTGGGTGGAGTAACAGTCCCTAGATCAAGAGTCTTCTTGCTAGTCTTGATTGTAAGATGAGGGTTTGAAAATTGGTAAATGAACTCATCCCATGTTTTCTCTTGTTTTTCCCACTTGGCTAAGACAAGTAGTTTGATAAGGCCGTGGTGAAATAGGTTTTTATGGGGATTGGTTACATCCTTCCTCACTTGGGAAGACATATTCTCTCGAATCTTCAATAAGTAAAAGGGGAAGTTACAATAGCATATTGAACTAAAAGTGAGATAATAATCGACATTGACAGGATTTAAAGATGGAATATCTACCTTAACATGTAATCAATCTGGTGATGACTATGAGAGCGTTGATTAGCTCATCTTTTATCTACTCCTTGGAGTATCCCTTAGCTCCAAAGATGTTCTAAAATTTAGTTTTGAAAACCCTGTTATAGCTTGCTCTTGGCAACTGGTGGTGTTTAAATCAGTGGTCTCCAACTCTTGGGATCCTTGTGGCTGAGGCAATTGATTCCTCAAAGGCCACGAACATAGTGAATAGGAGTTGAGGCAGGCTAAGAGTGTTCCATTGTTGTTGATTTTTCCACCATGCTCACTCAATCCACTTGCATAGAACATGGAATGTCAAACCTACAATGAACGACCTGTAAAAAAAATGTAATGTCAAACCTACAATGAACAGCCTGTAACAAAAATAAACCAACAGAGTGGTCTGTTAAGGACATATACAACAATTTATAGCAAACAGGAGTTTAACACTTCAAGATAAAATGATTGTTGATGTAATAACCTGTATCATGAAAACAATACATGAATTTTTACAAAGATTTATTTCTTCTGGACAATGTTATCATTTGTCAACTCATGAACCCCTCCTCCACACCTAAGTATTATGACACCTCACAATTGAAAATATAGGAAACCATTCAGTTCTCCTGATAGTCGAAGATTTACAGTTTGTAAAGTGTAAAGATAAATTTCACAGATTGGTCTGACGAGACGATTAGAAGATGGCCCCACCTATAGGATAAGAGAGCCTATATATAGATAAGAAGAGGTAGGCAAGAGAGTTTCAAGATAGTCTCAGAGTTAGTTCCCAATGGAAATCTTATGGAGTTCATTAACCTTAGCTTAACCATACATACTTCATGTCATCTTTGTCTACAAGTAATGTCATACATCATGACAAGTTTAAATTTATTTTTTATTTTTTGTCAGATTACTATCCTCGCTAGGTAGAATGCTTTGTTTCCAGCAAGCCTGTTCAATACCCCGATGGGTTTACCTAGTCATACCAAAGGTCGGTACCCACTGGAAGTAGACCTGTTCAGTATCCTGGTGGGTTAGCCTCTTACAACCTCAGAGACTGGCCCTCCATCTTTTAAGATTTTAATATAATATTTCTTTATGCAAGAGAATGGGGGGATAACTTTGAAAACAACTTTTTCTTTCTTTTTTCAATTGGGATGGTATTTATGTTAGACGATGACTTTCCGTTATATTCCTTAGTAATTTTCCTAATGCAAGGGTTACTTAAGCGAATGTGGCCTATCTAAATATATGATATAATCAAGCTATTTAGTGTGTAGTGGATGGTACCATTGAGAAAGAATAGAAACGTATCTCTAGGCTCAACTCACTTTCTTATTTTGTAAGTTATTGTGATATTTCCATGACTAACCGCTAATCAGACCTCCTTGTTACTCTTTAATAAAGATAGTTTACTCACTCAGGTTTCTTGGGAAAACTGTACAAGAGACCTCTAAGCTTGATGGTTACGGTGTTACTCCCTTATAGAGTGGTGAAGAATTTCAAGAGAAACTTCTTTGGAATGCCTTAATAACAAAAAGATGAAAGTCTTTGCAAAAACATGGCTAATTACAACAACTCATTATTCATTTGATTCTTAGTAGACAATACGGTTCAAGTGTAACAATGTTTTGAAGAAAAATCCTTCTTTTATATTTCCTTGAACTGTCTACTCCTGGTGAGATAAATACCTATAGAGATATCTAAAATTGTTTGCAAAAACCACACTCTAAAATATAATAAACTAATGAGATCAAGTCATAGGAACATGTATCTCATAGTTGTTTTAAAAGAAAATGTAAAATGAGTCTGCATTAGACTTCTAAGCTAAACTAACAACATCCAGCTTTTATTTACTATCCTACCCTACCTAAAAAGAAAGGGAAAATCTTTATTCAAGTGTAAGAACTCTTAAAACGTAACCATGTGCAGAGCAAGATAATAAACATACTCATATCCATATATGAAAAAGTTATCGCAATGATTACCTAGATATAAAGAACCAACCAACCTACTTGTTTTGGCATCAGAAGGTGTTGAAGAAGAGAATAATATTGTGTCTTGACGACCTCTTGAAACCAAATTTCAATGTAATCTTGATGTTTATCAACAATAATTTCTATGCTCTCCTTCATCGCGCTATAAAGATTATCTTCTTTTGGATGATTGATTTATGAAGTTGTAACAACCCTCCTAGTTAAGGACAACTACTCTGACAACAGGTGCAAATTTGTTTTTTGTTTTAACCGTGTGTGCGCACATGTAGGTGGGAAAACAGACACACTGGACCCCACATCGCCACTCGACAACCAACAAGACACAACCACGATGGTCAGCACAAGAAGACTGAAGGCTCACAAGGAGTAACTGGAACAAAATACGACCATAGGCATGATGCGCACAACACACACATTAAGATACACTGGGGTTGCACAGTCAGAACACAGAGGGAAGAATCCATGGTGTTAGGGTTACTATTTCTGCACAGGAAAGCAGGGCGTTTAGTCTTATGTCTTCTCGAAAGAAGATTAGATAGGCTCCTGGCATACTGCTCAGGCAGAAACTAGTAATCCCCTCAGGTGTGTCGCAAGAGTGGAAACCCTGCCTTTAAAGGGCCCGAGACTCTTGATACGGCACTAGATTCCTTACACAGAAAAACACACACACAAACATCAATACTAAGGCTACAAGGGGGTGTCTACCTCCCGCCCGACACAAGTAGACCAAGCACAAGGAAGGTTTACCAACCCAGTACCACATTATTTAAGAACAACCCCCTTCCTTTACTAACTCAAAATAATTTTATTGCGCTTAAATCAAGAACATTTCAATCATATAAGTTCGTCCTTAACAAGAAACACTACAATTCCATTATCATGAACTGATAAACACATTAAATTATATCACTTTGACTTTGCGCAATGCTGGCACCTCCATCAATAGGTGACCTCCATAAAAATACAGCTACATTAACTTTTTCATAATGAGAACACCAAGGTATATCTTAAATCAACGTATCCTAACCATATCCCTTCACCTTAAATCTATCATTTCCTTACCACAATTTCCATAATTAGAACGCTAGCTTTATTACATTATGATATAAGGCTTGCAATTTAACCCTCTACTAGCAATGACCTAATTAACCTTGCAACTAACTAAGATTGTAATAATAACTAAATGACCATATAATAACAACTGATTAAATAACATTGCAGTTACATTGTAATGCCTTGCAACTTAGCAATTCAGACCGTTCCACCCAAACTAAACGGCATTTTAAAAATTAACATTCAATAACAATGCAGCCATTAACCATAACATTACATTCACGCTTTCCCCCAATTCAATAGTAAACAAAAATAATTCTTGGTAATTTCATAACAATTAACCCAACCCATTTAAATAACAAATTGAATAACAATTAACCATTATCATTACCCTTAAGCAGTAATAACACCACATTACCTAATTTGTCATAGGTAACCAATCATTACAGTCACTAGTGATTAATAACATCTTGGCAATTTCATGACAATTAAGCAAAAATCAATTAAATAACAATAATCCTATTTAATATGACAATGGTTGAAATAACAATATTTTTGAAGGCACATAGATAAAAATAACAATAATTAGAATGCTAAGATCTAACAAGGACCACGTTTTTAACGACAATATAGAAATATCATCATATTTTATTAACATCATGTTTAACCATAACAATAATCCTCATAGTTAAACGACCAATAACACTATAGGTACCGAAAAGATAGAGGTAGAGGGTTTTAGAGATGGGAAGTTTAATTTTTAAATTCCATTTTGATAACAGACTCCTTCTCACCATATGATTAACATATTAACAAGGCAAGTGACATGACAAATAGTTCAATTAGATTATGGTTATAACTTTTTATAAAACCTATTTAAGGCTACTATGTTCTAACCAATGTGAGTAACTGTATCAAGCTAAATTAACTTTGACTAATGGACAATGCTATTAAAAAAAATGTTTAAGTCATAAAACTAATTAAAAATAATTTTACCAAGGTAATCAATATTTGACCATGGATGTTGTCCAGATAATTTGAGATGCTCTTCACAAAATACTTTCACCAAGGTAATCAATATTTTGACCATGGATGCAGTCCAGATATTTTGAGATGCTATTAACAATGTAGGAATATCAATCAAATAAATCACATTACATTCTAATATGACTGGATGATTGGAGTGCACCTTAATAATTATATGAAATATGAAATATTTTTTCAGACAATTAAATTACTGACTATGAAACACCAGGCAACGAAGAGTGCATACAACAAATTCCTTTATTTTCAGTTGGGCGTGAAAAATGGCTACACATATTTCAAAACTCATTTGTGGTGAAATAAGTCTGTAAAGTTTAAAATTATTGGACTGCGTATTCTTCTTCAGTAGGTACAAGGTTTTAACCAAGAAATTAAATATCAACATATGGCAAGTTTCTGGGAGCTCATGAAAATGATTGGATTTTTAATAGAACTGAGGCGGAAACCTCGGGAATATAATCTTTTCGAAACGAGGAAGGCCAATATAAATTTTTCAAAAGAAAAAGGGGCATTCAAGTAAAAATATCATTAAAGACTGGCTGTAATAGAAAATTAGGGTTTATCTTCAGGTTAGGGTTTTTCGTTGCGAGGCAGAAGGATGGTAGGCGCGCGCGAGCGTAGGAAACTCGCGAATTTGGTCCAGGGCCGTGGGTGAGGGATGAAATCTGAGTGAGATGAGAAGGCAGGTCGAAGGTCAGGTCGAGCGTAGGCAGGTCACGCGCTTTAAGTTCAATCAGGGAAGGAAATGCCACGAGAAAGGAAGGAATAATCATTTCACAGTTACCAAGGCTTGGCCATGCTGTTTTCTTAAGGGCTCAAGTTCCTTCATGGTTGAAATTCTTTATTCTCAGCAGTTAATTGAATTACACACCCACCTATTGTGTTCGGGCAAACCTCCCTCACGAATTTAATCTCATTCCATTACATTCGCTCACCGTTCTCTTTTAAAATAAGGTACATTGCAGTGGATACAAACATGGAGAAAAGGTTAAATGGGTGATAAAACAATAATCTCTCATTATCCAATTGTCTAGGAGCATGCTGGAAAAGCCGTGAATGAATTTCTTGAGGGAAATATTTAATCACTACGAGTCGGCACAATATAAACGTTTTTAATACGCTGGTCCTGCTCATGTACTATCTCATTTTAATAGGCGTTCTTCTATAGGTTAAAAGAAAAGGGCAGCAGAGACGCAGTAAAGACGGTAAGTGGGTTCTCGTCCAGCTGCTAAATTAGCTTCCAACATACAAGGGAAAAACACCTACAGTCACTATAAAACTAAACGATATCAGTCAGGAATAAAGCTTTGTGATATTTAATGCCTCAGAGAGTAAACGCCAGCAATTAATCTCACGCCTCCGGTCACAACAGGGACGCCCACAATCAAGGAAGTCGTCGACAAAAATATAAACGCCCACAGTAGATTTCACGCCCTAAATCAATGCCCAGGGACCCGAAGGCAATAACCATAAACCCCAAGCCAACTTACCAGAAACCCTAGACTATACTAAATATGAAAGAAAAAGGGGAAAAGAGAATTAACCAATGAGGCTACAAGTTACACCACTAACCATTAAAACTACAGATTCTAGACACGATTCACACCATAACCACTGAAACTACAAATTTGCACATTAGCCATTAAAACTACAGTCTATAAACACGCACAGAAAGATAGAAATGCCCAGAGATTTACATACTTGTGTCCTTAATGCTTGCAACAAATGATTCTTGTGCTCTCGCCGCTCCTGCTCCTGCTTGCTGACCGTAGAGGACTCATCGGTACCTCCCAGCCAAACGCTAGGGGTACTCTCCTTCCCCCTTAGCCCCCCGAGCTGCAAAGGGGCCACACACAACCCAGACAGTAACCTAACTTCCCAGCTCACCTCCAAGGCTGAGCTACCACTCAAGTCAGCTGAGAATCCCCAACTCCTACAAGCAATCAGTCCAGTCTCTAGTCTGGCAGCATAACAATACCAATAGCTGAAAAAAGTCCCCTTCTTTCCCCCTCTCCCCTTATTTTATCCAGTCTCAAACCCTAAATCCTCTTTTTCTTTAGGTTTTCCCCCCCTTTTCCTTTTTATTTTCTTATTTTTCTTTTTATTTTATTTTATTTTCTTCCTTTTTATTTTTTTATTTTTATTTTTAAACTGAAGGAGTATGTGCACTCATTAATAATTACCTTTTATTTTTACATGCGTAAATTTTTATTAATGGTAGAGGCGGTAGGGATTAATAAACTTTTGGAAAGAGAATCCATTATTCATTTTCTGTATTCTATAACTTAAATATTAAGGAATACACGACAATTTGTTTATAGTATATATATATATATATATATTCATTTTTTTCTAGTTACATGCGTGCATTCATCATTGTAATTTATCATTATCCATCATTTAAATTCACCATTAAT
>ML777905.1:418072-439083 GCA_009831015.1 Picea engelmannii | reverse complement strand
GGAAGGCTTTCTTCTTCCTCAGTACCTTGAGTCCCCCCCCCTCTCCTTGCCTCCAGAAGCATATGAGGTTCCTTCGGCTTCTTTGTTCTGTGTGCCTCTGCCTTCTTCTCCTTGGTCGGTGTTGATTGAGGGCGTTGTTTCCCCTTCGACTCCCAACTCTTTGAAACTGTTTGTGTTGCCTTGGATCCCTTGAGTGCTTTGGGCTGGCGGTGCCTGCTCCTTTCGAAGACCACTGGATTTCGCTCTTCCTTTCCGAGGTTGTTGCCATCCTTCCTCTCTTTCTTTCTCCTGCAGGGCTTTTGGACAGTTCCTCTGGAAGTGGCCGTAGTCATGACATCCTCTACATTTAAAAGGTAACTGTTCATAGTCTACTTTTTGCAGGTGTTGCCATTCCCCCACCTTCAGATTCACGGCTTCCGGCAGCCCTACTTCCAGGTCAACTTCAACGCAGATTCTGGCACAGGAATATTGGTCTTTTGGGACTGCTTTGTCGATATAGTGGCCAAGTCCGTTCCTTATTGCTTGCAACGACGCGGAGTTCCAGCAGTGGATTGGGAGGTTTGGGAGCCTTACCCATACCGGAACGTCCTTTGGTATTTCCAGAGCTGGGTCGAAGTTTGGAGTCCATCGATTCAAGTAGAGCTCTTGGGCTCCCATAAAGTAAGGTCCGTTCCTGAATATTAGGTCCTGATCCTCCTGGGAAATGAATTCGAAGATGTAGAAGCCCTTTCCAACGGCATAACAGGTCACACTGTTCTTTATTAGCGGCCTCCAGTTTCTTTGTATCCAGTTATCAGTTGTTCTTGTGGAAGGCCAAAGCCCCATGAATTGGCCTACCCGTCCACACTCTGACAGAGAGATAACTACTTTCATTGGTTGTTCCGGAGGGAGAGTGATTTCTGGAATGTCCTCAAGTCGTCTTACAAAGTTCGATGGTTCTCCGGAGGAGGCCTTCTTCGAGCAGGCTGTGATCAATTTGTTAAAGGTCGCAGAGGGGGAGGGAGGGGGCGGCGGCTCCCCTCCGTCCTGACTTGCCATGGACGGCCGAACCCTATTAGCTCAGCCTTCCAGTGCTCCAAAACCCTACTCGCGTTGCTACGAAATTTTCCGAAATTGTCTTTATGTTACACTACGAAGGTGATTTCATTCTCCTACCAGTTAGGAATCAATTTTCTTCTTTGCAAAGTTTTTTTTTTTTTTTTTTACCCTAGAAAAGTCTTAGGCTTAGGGCTTAGATTCTGAGCTAGGTGACGATTGGTTAGGGGAATTTCTTAAGGGTTTATTCAGGTGTTGATGACTTAGGGTTATTAGGCTGACCCTTCCTCCACATTAATGTGACGTGCCCTTTAAGACGCACCATGTGCTCCAAGGGTGCCACTCGCCTCTGGAATTTCTTTTGGGCGACGTGCCTTTCAGGACGCACCATGTGCTCCACGGGTGCCACTCGCCAACTGAGTTTATTTTGTGCGACGTACCCTTCAGGATGCACCACGTGCTCCAAGGGTGCCAGTCGCCAACTGGATTGATTGGTAGACCACTATAACCCCTGGAGTCAACACTCCGCCAGGTGGACTGGTAGGAGACTAAGGGTTATAAGGAATAAGGCCCCCACCTTATTGCACGCCCCTTGGAATCATCGTGAGCGACTGTCGCAGTCGGCCCTCATGACATCGTGGGTCCTCTTGAACTAGGTAATCATTAACCTACAGTTCGAGCCATGATGAGAGTGCTAGCAGGCGGTGGCAGGGCTGCTGTCCACCCCTCTCCCTCAACCTCTCTGCAAATTGTGTGTGGCCCCTTTACTCCATATGTGAGTCTGGTTGACAATCTATCGTTAGCCTGCATCAACAATAATCATGTCAGAAATGTCAACAACAAATCATCAAATCAAATGAAACATCATAGTAAACATATCACCCAAAAGCACACTCCCTGACTCAGTCCAGAGTCCAAGGGGGTTCTACCGATGCCTCTGCATCCTCAAGGTCAAAAACCCTACACACTCAATAAAACTGAGTCAATAGAACCTGTCTACATCAAATAATAACACATCATGTCATCTACCAATCACATCATAATCAAGTATAAATGGTCTAACATCATAAAAGTCCAGATCACTTGCGAGCAAGTGTCCTCAAATAATAAGTGTTCGCAGTGCGCCAGAGCGGGATGTTACAGAAGTACACAAAGGAATTGTTGAGATGGATGTTGAGAACTCCTCAATCTCAGGTCTTAGTGATTTCTCTTGACCAGAGGTAGTCCATAGGTTTTCAACTTCGTTCACAGTTTGGCAAGGAAGATCATTTTGTAGCTCATAGGACCTTGATTCTTCTAATATTTCGGGAGAGGTAGATACACTTTTGGCTGCTGCCAAAATATGTTCTTCTTGAAAAGAAGAAATCCCAGTTGTTGCAAGGATTTGAGAGAGTCCTTCCAAACTAATGGTCATCTTCGAATTCATTTTTTCATTTGATAAAACTCGGTTCACACAAATATGATGTCCACAAAGTTAGGATCTCTTGATGGTGGTAAGAAAACAAAGGTTGTATTGTTCTGCAGAAGGCTCGAGTGGTCTTGCCTCTTTTCCCACTATTATTGATGCTTCAATTTCTTGTTCTATAGTGCTACTTGTGTTAGCCTCTTCAACGACTACTTTAGCTCTTTGATTTGAGCTAGCTCATGTTTTTCAGTATCGGCCTAGGGAGTTTATGAGTGGAACACCCCTATCCCCAAAAAGGGTCGGAAGGAACCTTGGTTGAAAGGTCTGATTTAGATTTAATGTATCTACCTTTTGGGTCTCTAGGTCTTTTAATGAAGGAAAGCAAGAACAAAAATAAAAAGCTACCATTTGGTTCCTAGGTCTATTCATGAAAAATAAAAAGAAAAAAGAAAAACTACCATTGGGTTTGGGGGGACTGTTGGGCCCCAACAACTCCCCCTAAATTTTTACAAAATTTAAAGGGCCCCCATTAGAATCTTGATAATTATGATGAACTACAAAATCAACATTTTCAAATAGTTCCATACATTGGCTTTCTTTGAGACAAACTTAAGACATTCACTATAGTATGATACATTGATTACAAGAGTATATGTCAAAATTTAGAAACGAGCATATAAATCTCAATTTAAAGAAAAACGTTAATTTTTATCAACTGTTTACTTTCGTTTAAATTATGATTATGTGTTCTTTCTTTTGGTCATTAGCAAGTTTGACTATTTTGAATATTGTGTTCAATACTTCATCAAATAATATCTTGGTTGGTTTCTCATTTTCATAAAATCATTTGGTGATATTAATTAATTAAATTCTTTTTTCCATTTTGTATCTCATTTCAAAATAAAAATAATAATAATAAAAAAGATTTATCTATAATTTGTTTGATTTTGTAAAAAACCAAAATTAATATTTTTCTCTTCTCCATTAACTTGAATCTTATAGAATTTTAAGATCATATTTGGAAGGAAATTATAAACAATGTTTGTTTAGAACTTATAGTTAGCTTAAATTCATTTTTTATTTTATTGTTCTAAATTTTGTTTTATTCACAATTTTTAGGTTATTAATTTAGGTTTCTTTTTGTTTCATAGGTTTCTATTATCAAATATTTGATACAGATCTGATTATGGCTTGATTTTATTATCCAAATACATACAAGATGATTGATCCAAAAATAATATTGGATTGCTACAAATAATTTTATGAGCAACAATAGATAAAATTTGGAAAGGTGCCAAGATCAGACAAACAATTTTGCAAGACTGATTGCAGCCAAACCATGAGGAATTTGAAGAAATGGTTGAAAAAACAGAACCCAAATGGACCCATTTACCTTCCGCGTAGAAATTTTCCCAAAAAAGTGTACAATTTGAGAGATTGATGTCTCTTTACGAGACAAATTTCAGGTGGTGAAAATTAATGGTGACGCCCAGACTATTCATTCATTGTATAAATATATGAGAAAGATCAGAGCCATAGGGATCCAATAAATTGAGAGGAGGATTTTAATCCTTTCTTTTTTGTATATTATTTATTTTGTAAATTTTTCTTCTTTTCAAATGGAGTAACAAATGGCTGGAATCTTTGGGAGAATAGGCGAGTATTTTCAAAGAAGAATATGGAATTCCAGGTTTCTTAATGGCTTTTGTCATGTGAGTAGAATGATTTTATTTTCATTATAATATCTTAATATTATTTGAATAATTGATTATGCATTGATTTAAATTAGCTTTAGTCTATTTTATCAATACATGGTTAATTGTTATCATTTATGTATTAATTTTTTCAATCTTTAAAAGTCTATTATCTTAAAAATTCTTCCAGGACTACAATATGGGCATGTGATTTTGAGAAAGAATATGGGAAAGAAATTCATCTTTGAATTTAGACCTATGTGATGCTTATTCCATTTCTTTATTTCATTACTGTTATATTATGAGAATATTATTATGGTTGATTTTAGCTTTAGCTTGTCATCATATGGTGTTTTCATACTGTTAAATGTTATATGTTGTCCATAATTTCTTATTCCATTTTTTATGTGTGATCAATCGATCATTTGATTATTGTGGAATTTATTTCTAATGTTAAATGATGGATAATATCAATACTCAAAATTGAGTTTTATTTCGCTCTTAAATATTGATTATCTTAAGATCACATGATTTTTAATTAGTTGTCCTCGTGTTGTTATTAATTTACTCCAATATCAAATACTTCTTTGAATGTATTCTGGAAGTGATAGTATTGTTCTGTTATAGGTTTCCCTTAACAATAGTTCAGGCAGGATCTCATAAAACATAGAAAGATAATACCAGTTTTGTTGATCAACTACAGATTATTCTGTGTGTTATTTAGTTAAGTTGTTTATGAATGAAACAATGATTACATTAATTGGCTTTGATTGTTTTTGTGTCACTATTTCAATCATATTCATTTAGTATTTATTCGTTTAATATCTTTAAAAAAAAATCCAAAAAAAAGTGTTGTTCATATTTGATTCATAAACTTTATCAAACAATCATTTTCACAAGATTTCATGCAAACCTTGTAAACTGTATATAAATTGTTCATAATCATTTGTATATTCACATTCTTAGATAAATATTTTTAATTATTGTGTCGATTGTTAGAATCTTTTCTTTAGTTAGTTTATTTCATTTTTCTATATTTAGAACCCTAGTTGGCTAGCAGAGCCATTAAACCCGTCAGAATATGTTACACCAAATGGCTTGGGTTATTTATATAGCCCTAGACCGGATCTATTCTTCCAGTTGATGGAAAGTCAAGATTTCCCATCAACAAATGGCGCTAGAAGGAGGGCTGATTAAATTTAATGATTAAATGTTTCACCCCTTAGCCTTTCATAATTCCAAATTTATAAATCCTTATTTTGTGTTATCTTGAAATGCACTAGAAGGCTGTCTAGACAGATAAGTTGGCCTTGTAGGAGTCTCTATTTTGAATGTATTTAATTCCCCATGGCTCCCCAAATCACTGTGTTGGAACATGCTTTCCACTTCTCATTACCTGATATTCCGAATGAGACAGTCTCTTTCTTTTCCAAACTCACCTTTGATGGTGGGAAGGATGTATCTACAAAAGACCATATTAACAAGTTTTGGTGTAAATGCATCAAGCATGATATTTCTTATTTAAAGGTTTTATGCAGATTGTTTGCTTTTACTTTTAGGGGTTAGATTAAACATTGGTTTGAGTCTTTTCCTGCATATCACATTATTGATTGGTTTCAATTTGTAGATGATTTTGAAAACTGTGATTACAATCAATTATGTGAAGAATTTTAGACTGTACTAATCAATGAAAACTCATCTCCAGAAGGATTTTCAACAAGAATCCATCATGTTCTCTGTAAATTTTATCTTGATGACATGTCATTTGTACTACAGATCCTCTATGATGATTGCATTCCTTTCATCGAGTCATATTCAATCGCAAATGATGAATCAGTTACAAATCCTATCACTCAATTGCGAGAAGAATTTTTTTTATAGGATGAGAGGAATCCATCCGAAAATTTTAACAAGCAAGGGAGGTAGAATCTATTGAAAATGTTCTTAGTGACAATCAAACTAGTTTTTCCTCTTAATCATTACATATTCAGTTGTCGACCATCATGAAACAAGATTTGATGTTGGGTGAAGGTGAATGTCCATATTCTTCTAACTCTTTCTCTAATCGGTACTTAAATTCAGTTATTCAAGAACACTTAGGTGATGACAATGATCTTAAGTATTCTAACATTCCTATGAAATTGATTAGAGATGTAAATATGCAATTTGAAGAAGAAAACTTAAATCTTCATCCACAAATCATACCTTATCCACACGAAATATTAGATGTTTGTCATGAAAGTTTTGAATTATCTATCATACAGGAGACAAATTTAGATGATCATATTATGTTGAAGAATTTATCACCAATACAAAGTGAAAGTTTTAAGGAAAGTTAAGAAGAATGTCTTGAGAATACCATTGTTAAATATCATAGATCAAGATATTATTTTCATGTGTTCATTTATGATTCCTTTTACTCTTTATATCCTGATCTCTTCTTAGATTTTGGTGGACTTGATACTTTACCCACAGTATCTTACTCTTTTCCATCACAATCAAATCTTTTCAATATGCCAAAATTTGGTGAAATTAATTCCAAACATAACGTTTATGAAGTTGGATTTGATGCTCTTTCACTTTCATCACTCGCATGGAAAAATGACATGTTGCAAGATGATTTTACACGATTTATTGTTGAAAAATACAATGCACTTATTCTTATGGAAATCAAATATTCTACATTGCATATTTGTTCTTTGATTAGTTCAAATTTTAATGTTTATGCTTCACATTTTGAAACGAACAATATCATAAAAGGAAGTGTTCAAAACAATAATCTATTTGATTTCATGAATCCTCTTATGATGTGTTCCCCATTGATATATCCATTTCATAAAAGTCATAGTTTGCATCCTAATTTTTATGATAGGATCTTAGAATGGCTTGAAAATTCGTATCTAAAAAATCTTCATAATAAAGATAAAGTTGTGCTTGCTTTGTTTCTACCTAAATATTTATGAAGTGAGCATTACATGATTTTTTTAGATCCTCCATGTGAAGAAATTGATGAACAATTGGAGAATTGTCACGAGGATGGGGCACTTCGGCCTTGGTTGATGGTTATGTCAGGGCTCCATAATATTGACAAGTTTTCCAAACTTACTTACAGTCTTACATGCCATTATGACTCATATCATGACTAGATTGCAGAATGGTTGGAGGATTCATACATCAAGAAGTTTCAAAATAATGGTAAGGTCGTGCTTGTTTTGTTTTTAAAAGAATATATACGAGGTAAGAATGACATATTTTTTTTGTATCTGCAAATAATACATTCTTTTATTCTGATTTTCAACTTTGTATGCCTTGCAGGATTGAAGATGCTCTTGTGGCTGCATTGGAAATACGATTTTACTTAGCGTTTTGATCTATTTAGTAGTTTAGAGTAGGTTTTCTTTTAGTTTTATTTCTCACTGTTTCTTTTTGTAATAATGTAGTTATGAACACAAGTGGGCACACCAAGGGAGCCATAATATGACTGTTGTTAGGGAAGTCCACTTTAACCCTTTTCTCTTTGCTTTTCATTGAACATTTTTTTTCAAAAACGCAGTATCATCGTGAAAATTTTAAATGGAAAGTAAAGAGATAAGTGAATTTGAACTATCAATTCAACCCTGACCCAAGGTGCCACGAGTAGGACTGCACTCATTTTAATAAGGATTTTTCTTTTATTTTTTAGTCTCTTTTATTTTTAATATTAATGCTTGGTCAAAGTAGCATCTCATGCATCACTGTCTTCAGAAAAGAACTTGCTCTCACATGATGTTTTATATGATTTAGTTCTTCATTTATTTTACAGTGAGATGCTAGTGGATCCAAAAGCTCAAGTTTATCTTTGGCCAAAATCATTTCCTGAAAAGTTTTCTTTTGTTGTTTTGATTTTGTGTACTTCTGATTTTGAATCCTATTAATAAAATTTGATATGGTTTGTTGTGTGTTTCTTGTTTTCTTCGATTTCTTTGAATGAGTTTTCTTCTTATCTTTCTTTTTGAATCAATATATTTATGATCAAAAAGCTATTGTTGAAGGAAGCATTTATTTTAAGACTTGTGTTTTTCAAGCAAATTGAAATATTTTAAAGAGGTCCTGATATTAAGATATAGCTCAGAAAATTAATTTTTAAGTCAATTGTCACTTTCATTTTGTCCTCAAATTTTCTTTGCTAGAGTATTACACCAGAGATATGGTTTAAATCTTTGATAATTATGATGATCTTTAAACTTTTTACACCATCCATATTCTTAAGGAATCACTTTTAAGTTCTTCCCCATTCTTTAGATGATTTCTTAAAGGCAATCTAAAATCTCTAAACCATGATAAAACTTCTAGTTTTTAAAGAAAATAAATAACTTGATCAACTATTCACTGGTATTGCAACTAACCTCCAGTATCACCCCTCTCTCTTTGTCATCAATAAATCTATAATTGTATTACTATTTAAAAGTGGCATAAGAGGGTTGAAACAACTTATGTGTTGGAAGTGTGTGTAAACCCATCGAGGTACTGAACAAGCTCACTGACAGCGGGTAAATGCACACATGATACCAAAACAACTTCGTAGGGGTACTTAACAGGCCTACTGGCAACGAAGCAATGTTGGGTTGAGAGGTAGCAGGTATATTCTTTTAAATTAACTTTTATGGAAGTATAAATCATGTGGATACAACTATTGGATGGGATTAAAGAATTTGAGTGGGTTAAATGGCATCCCTGTCGAGGCTATGGATGTTTGCTGGTAGCAGTGGCTCTGTCAACAGTATTGAAGTTCTTTTATAAACATCATGACTCTTTGATTAAGACATTATTTTAGGTTATAATCCCCTGTAAATAAAATTCTATTGTCTGGTTATAACATTGATCTTATCTTAATACTATATGGTCTCAGAGTGAATTTATTTCAGGGAGCTTAAATCATTTTATAAGTCTTATTATTTTCTTCCTGAGATGAAATCTTACCAGATCAAAGATAACTGCTTCACCCAGTAATTCATCATTTGTTGGGCCCCAACAACTCCCCATAAATTTTTACAAAATTTAAAGGGCCCCCATTAGAATCTTGATAATTATGATGAGCTACAGAATCAACATTTTCAAATAGTTTCATACCTTGGCTTGCTTTGAGACAAAATTAAGACATTCACTATAGTATGAGACATTCATTGCAAGAGTATATGTCAAAATTTAGAAACGAGCATAGAAATCTCAATTTAAACAAAAACGTTAATTTTTATCAACTATTTACTTTCGTTTAAATTATGATTATGTGTTCTTTCTTTTGCTCATTAACAATTTTGACTATTTTGAATAATGTGTTCAATACTTCATCAAATAATATCTTGGTTGGTTTCTCATTTTTCATAAAATCATTTGGTGATATTAATTAATTAAATTCTTTTTTTTTCATTTTACATCTCATTTCAAAATAAAAATAATAATAAAAAAAAAGAATTATCTATGATTTGTTTGATTTTGTAAAAAAACAAAATTAATATTTTTCTCTTCTCCATTAACTTGAAGCTTCTAGAATTTTAAGATCATATTTGAAAGGAAATTATAAACAATCTTTGTTTAGAACTTATAGTTGGTTTAAATTCATTTTTGATTTTATTGTTTTAGATTTTGTTTTATTCACAATTTTTAGGTTATTAATTTAGGTTTCTTTTTGTTTCAAAGGTTTCTATTATCAAATATTTGATATGCATCTGATCATGGCTTGATTTTATTATCCAAATACATTCAAGATGATTGATCCAAAAATAATATTGGATTGCTACAAATAATTTTATGAGCAACAACAGATAAAATTTGGAAAGGCATCAAGATCAGATGGAGGATTTTGCAAGACTGATTGCAGCCAAACCGTGAGGAATTTGAAGAAACGGTTGAAAACCCAAAACCCAAATGGATCTGTTTACCTTCCACATAAAAATTTTCCCAAAAATAATGCACGATTTGAGAGATGTTGATGTCTCTTTATGAGACAAATTTCAAGTGGAGAAAATTAATAGTGACGCCCAGACTGTTCATTCATTGTATAAATATATGAGAAAGATCAGAACCATATGGATCCAAGAAATTGAGAGGAGGATTTTAATCCTTTTTCTTTTGTATATTTTTTATTTTGTAAACTTTTCTTCTTTTCAAATGGAGTAACGGATGGCTGGAATCTTTGGGAGAATGGACAAGTATTTTCAAAGAAGAATATGGAATTCCAGGTTGCTTAATGGCTTTTGTCCTGTGAGTAAAATGGTTTTATTTTTTTTATAATATCTTCATATTCTTTGAATAATTGATTGTGCATTGATTTAAATTAGCTTTAGTCTATTTTATCAATATATGGTTAATTGTTATCAGTTATGTATTAATGTTTTCAATCTTTAAGAGTTTATTATCTTAAAAACTCTTCCAGGACTACAATATGGGCATGTGATTTTGAGAAAGAATATGGGAAAGCAATTCATATTTGGATTTAGACTTGTGTAATGCTTATTCCATTTCTTTCTTTCATTACTTTTATATTATGAGAATATTATTATAGTTGATTTTAGCTTTAGCTTGTCATCATATGGTGTTTTCATACTGTTAAATGTTATATGTTGTCCATAATTTCCTATTCCATTTTTTTATGTGTGATCAATCAATCATTTGATTATTGTGGCATTTATTTCTAATGTTAAATGATGGATAATATCAATACTCAGAATTGAGTTTTCTTTTGTTCTTAAATATTGATTATCTTAAGATAACATGATTTTTAATTAGTTGTCTTCTTGTTGTTATTAATTTACTCCAATATCAAATACTTGTTTGAATGTATTCTGGAAGTGTTAGTATTGTTTTGTTATAGATTTCCCTTAACAACAATACAGGCAGGAGCTCATACAACACAGAAAGATAATACCAGTTTCGTTGATCAACTACATATTATTCTATGTGTTATTTAGTTAAGTTTTTTATGAATGAAACAATGATTACATTAATTAGCTTTGACTTTTTTTGTGTCATTGTTTCAATCGTATTCATTCAGTATTTATTCGTTTAATATCAAAAAAAAAAAAAACCAAAAAGAAGTGTTGTTTATATTTGATTCATAAACTTTATCAAACAATCGTTTTCGCAAGATTTCATGCAAACCTTGTAAATTGTATATAAATTGCTCATAATAATTTGTATATTCACATTCTTAGATAAATATTTGTAATTATTGTGTCGATTGTTAGAATATTTTCTTTAGTTATTTATTTCATTTTTCTATCTTTAGGACCCTAGTTGGCTAACAGAGCCATTAAACCCGTCAGCATAGGTTACACCAAATGACTTGGGTTATTTAGACAACCCCGGACCGGATTTATTCTTCCAGTTGACGGCAAGTCAAATTTGTCCATCAACAGGAACTTGCTATAGCAGATGCGAAGGTTCTTACCTCTCGTCTTAAAGTTCCCCCACCACCAAACTAAAGCTAAGGTCTAGAAATGATCTAATTCCTAACTACTTCTTACCTTGAGACAACTCCCCGACAACGACACCAAAAATGATGGGTGAGAAAAAAACACAGTAAAAACCCTCAAGCAAGGAAGGAATCTATCTAAGGCTAATCTACTCAAGCAAAGCTATCTAATTAGCAAACCCGACTAAGCAACTTTAAACTAGGTAACCTAAGTACTTTTGGGCCAAGGATTGATGGATAGTTCTTAAGAAAGAAAATGAAAACTCTGTGTAAAGCAAACTAGTTTAACAATAAGAAAAAGAAAACTACTAAGCATAATAAGCAAATGACAAAAACAAACTTCTTTAACTTGCCAACCTACATTCAATGAGAAACTACCCTATGAAAGCAATTAAATAAGCAAGTAATCAAAAGTACCTATCTAACCTATTAAAACAAATAGACAAGTAAACAAAGACACCTAACTAACCTACTAAGTCAAAAGACAAGTAAACAAAGGAAACTAAATAACCTATGAATGAAAAAGACAAGTAAGGAAAGACAACTAACTACTGCAAACAAAACTTCTCATTGAACAACTATCTAGCCTAAAATGCAAGTGAACGAAATGCCTAATGAAAAACTATTTATAATGCATGAAAGGAAATCTAAATGCTCAATACAATGCATGAAAGGAAATCTATTCTATTGAAAGAAAGAAGAACTAAAAACTAATTCTTATTCTATGTTAAGCAAACTACTATCTAATCTATCAAAACAAAGTCTATCTATCCTACAGCAGCAATAAAACTTTATTCTAACCTATGAAAGAAAGAAACTATATATATGAAAGCAGGGAAACTATATTTTAATCTATGACAATTCAAATATAATGTTGGTGGTTGTGTGAATGTCTTTGGTGTCGGATGATATCTCAATAGCACTTGACAACAAAGGATAATTCCAATGGTATGAGCTCAACACTAATCTCAATGGAAAAGTGAAAGGTATGGATTAAACAATCCAATGACAGTTTAGCCATGACAAAACAATGTTAAATACCCTGCATATTCATATATGAACCATCAACAACATAACGAGATTATCATTTATACTTATATACTACATAAGAAAAACTAGATTCAACCATTAACTAAGAAATTCAATTGCATTTTAATCCTAGGAAAGTAATTACATAAATGAAACTATACTACATCTATTCTAACAATTCAAACTGCAAGAAAAAACTGCTTAAAAACATAAATTAAAAGTAAACTAACAATTACATTAACCAACAAGTAAGTGAGCAAGATTTATGTAAAATTGAAATAAGCGAGCTATGATTAAAAACTGAAATCGACTCTATCCATCCATCAAATCCTTGTCAAAGAAAAACCAATTAAAAATGTTGTTCTATTCTAATTAAAACTCTGTTTTAAACTCGATTCTACAATTATAAATGAAAACGTAATCTAATATCTAACTACACATGGGGTTAGTCTAGGGATCTGAAGATTCGTTCCTAACTACAAGATCATCTCATGTTAGCACAAGCCTTTATACTAACCTGCAAAAGAGAGTTAAATTAATTTAAACTACAACAACAAGTTAAATAACAAAAGAAAAATGCATGTACAGGAAATAAAGAGAGTCAACTAAACTAAAAAAATGCATAAATAAACTAAAGAAGAGTTACCAAACTGCTGGTGGGCCCCCCAACAAGTCGTGGTCACTCCCTAAAAGAACACCACGAGCTCAAAAAAATGAATCCACCATTAAAACACAGAAACACAGTTCTTGCATAGTTCTGGCAATGTAAAATATCAAAACAGAGTAAAAACATATTTCTAGATATCACACTGATGTATATGATACTTAGATTATGTCTGACCACCTCGATGGTATTTATAATGTTTACAAGCTAAGTGGTCAATCACAGAAGGTTCGAACCACTTCTAAAATTGGAAAATTCCATTAATGGTGCCCTAACTGTCGAAACAGAGCTACCCAATAATCACCCACCATAACAACCCAAAATTGAGTTGTCAAGAGTTCACTAGTCGGAGGGGATAAGCACGAGAAAAACCCACATTTCTAATTTTCCCATCACTGGCCGCCAATGCCATAACTGCCAAGTCACCCTACATTTTTGTGTAGGAAGAGGTGTTGGATGGAGTTTCATATCGAGTGTCGGAATGAGTGTCGGATGACAAATGGAGAACCATGAACTGCTCTTAATCCATTCACAATTTTAGGAAATGACCCATAAGGGAACTAGTTGGGCATACTGCATACAAAACCCATGTGCCATATTTTTCAGATTCCACTTCATCCTCCCAAAAATTAATGTTTAAGTTTGCTACCTATAATAGTGCCGGATGAAGTACTGGAACAAGTGTTGGAAGCAGAAACATAGTGCATATTCTCTTTGTAACATAAAAAAATGTGAATTAGCTCTTGGAAATCATAAAACATGATTAATTATATCTAATACAATCATTAAACATGGATTATATGTACCGAGTGTCGATCATACCATTTTATCATGAAATTCTTCAAAAAGCTCCTTCAAAAGATGAAAAAAACATATATACATTCGGCAAAAGTGTATAATAACTAACATAGAATTGATCATATCTTGGGCCCAACAAGCATTAAATGAAGATGAATTCTATAAAAGTAACCATTAACACATGGCAAACATCATCAATGTGAAAGGAGCATCAAACATGGATGAATTCCTACCACTTACTCTCAGAAAATGATAGCAAAAAAACATAATCATAGAAATGATATACAAGAAATAAATACTGAACATAAACACCATGATGAATCTCAAATTTCAGAAAGATGAAACTTCTACATTAACTTCAAAGGAATAAACAAGTCTTGATCTGCAGTACAATAGTCCTATTTTCCAAAAAAGAGTTCCCCTCCTCTAGCTCTCATAGCTTCATGAAATATATACAAAAAATATCTTTGTATGCTTCCAAATTCAAATCCTAACAACCTTCCTAGGTTAAGAAACAATTACAAATATCTTGGCAACAAAATCTGAACTAACTACTAAAAAAGAGACAAAGTTGACTCATTAATTACAATATAATAATAGATAAATCTGCTTTTGAAACCATATCCTGATGATCTTTGACCTCTTGAATTCATTGTAGATGATATGTAATGCTTTCCTACCTTTCCTTTTTTATATGGAGGCATTCTAGAAGCTCTGTCACAGTTTCACAACAAGTATGTCGTGCAACAATAACCTACAACAAAACGCAACAGATTGTGCAACAGACTCGGAAAATAGGGGCAAAGATGACATCATATCTCCATAATAAAATTATATTTTTCAAAACTGAGAGAGGTCTTTTATATGAATATGTTCTTGAGAACAACATTTCTCAGGTTTCTAAAATTCCTCTCCAATCTCTTGGGATCTGCGCCTGCCCAAAGATGATGGCCAAAACATTAAATGCTTAAATATGGAAAAATGGGTTGTAATGATTCATTCAGATCTCCAAAAATATGACACTTATTACAAATTTGAGAGAGGTTTTTATTATTTGGTCTTTCCTTGAAAACAAACACTCGGGGATTTTCATAATTCCTCTCTAGTTGGTCAGACAATGATATTGAATTTGACCACTAAACCAGTCATTTGTGCAGCATGCCTTGTAGCCTGTGCACAACACAATCCTCTGCGCAAGAAAATCCTTTGTGCAAAAAACTCCTATGTGCACTGTGTAGTAACGAAAAGTATAAGGAAACTTGGCACATCAATGAACAACAACAAGAAACTTGGCACAACAATGAACAATAGTAGAAAAACTGGTGCAAAGCTGAACAATAGCAGAAAACTCAGCGCAACAACAAGGATGGATAGAGTTTATCTGAAATGAAGTGAAGTTGGTTATGTGAAAATATTTGTTTTTTCAGAGGATAAATTCCAATGGGCTCCAATAAAGGATTCTGAACAGTGATTGAAACAAATGGGGAATGCACAATAAAAAATAGAGTGAAAGGTTTGTGTAGCAAATATCAACAGGCAGGGTTTGTGTAGCGAGTGGATTTTGTATAGCAGAGAGCTTTGGAGCTTGTTGGAGAGGCTATGGATGATGCACAGGTCTTGGATAATTGGATATTTGGCCTATGGGCCCAATATTTTTGGTAAAATGAACTTGGTCCCTGTAATAAACTCGAGGGTATAAAACTGACTAGAAAAGTCACAAATTGGCTAGTAAAACCAATTTTAATTTGCCCAGGCTTACAAAAAGTTGCCCAATTAGATGAAATTTTTTCCGCAAGGAACATAAGAGACCAAATATTCTCCAAAACCAACTTTATGAAAAAATTCAAAATTTAGCATGTGACAACAGGCTGTAAAATCATACCATATTTTTTTACAAATTAAGGAAATCATACATCAAAATAAATTATAGAAGAAATATAAAGACTATCAACAAAAATATGATTTGATTTTGTTGTATAGGAATAAAGTTATGTTCCTAATTTTTAGAAATTAAGAAATCCAGTGTTAGAAGAAATCCATAATGTTCATTATGTTGGATGCCCAAGATATCATAAGACAATTGCATCCATAGGAAGCCAATATTTTTGGATAGCCATGAAGAAATATATGGCTGAGTATATAGATAGATTCATGGAGTGTCAAAAGTTAAAGTCTGAGCATAGATATCGAACTAGATTTCTACAACCATTTCCCATTCCTTAGTGGAAATGGAAAGTTGTTTCCATGGATTTTATTAACAATATGTCTAGAATAGTAAAGAAACATGATTCCATCATGGTGGTGGTGGATAAACTTACAAAGGATGCCCATTTTATTCCAGCAAATTTAACTCACAATGAGACCAACATTGTTGAGATTTACATGAAGGAAATTTCCATATTGCATGGTGTGCCTAAGGAAATTATTTATGTGTTAGGTACCAGATCTATTATAATAGCATAAAATAAAAATAATGAAGTGAATACCAGCAGATTAAAAACATAAAAAAAAATATAGTGAACCACAACACCAAAATAATACCTTTATTGATAGGAAACAATGTTCATTTGCATGTTCAAGGGGGAAACCTCCAACAAAGTAGAGATCTATTACAATAATTATCAAGAAAAATCTTTTTCATGCCTCCTACTCTTATTTATACTAATTCTATCTTCTAAATAACATTGTGGATGAAGATCTTTCTAGAAGAGAAAGCTTCTATTAGGTCTTCTTACATTGAGTTGTCCATATTTATTAAATAGGCCTTATTAACAAATGTCATCTTTTATTACATGGAAAATATATTGTTTTATCTTTGTGAGGGGTTAGAGAGGTTAGGTCCCTAACATTCCTTCCCCATAAAAAAGAGCCTTGTCCTCAAGGATTAAGATGAGGAAATTTTTGCAGAATAGTAGTCGACTCCCAGGTGGAATCTTCTAGTGGAGTATCTTTCCATTGAACTAATACTTCCTGGATGGTGCATTGATGAAGATGACTCTCTTACTAGTCCAATATGTCTTGTGGATGAAACCAAATGGAACCTTCTTCATCCAAATCTGGTAGATTGGTATGAGCATGACACTTGTTTCCAATCACTTTCTTCAGGAACGAGACATGAAAACTAGGATGTAGCTTGGAGTTGTTGGGAAAATCTAACTCATAGACCACTAGTCCAACCTTTTTGAGAATAGTATAAGGAACATGAAATTTGGGGGCTAGTTTCTAATAATGTTGATATTTGAGCAAAGTATGCTTGTATGGATGTAGAAGGAGAAACACTTGATCCCATTTAGAAAATTGACATTCAGAATGACCCTGATCTTCTTTTTACTTCATGTGGTTCTGAGCCATGAAATTTTTTTCTTTGAGAGTACGAAGAATGGTCATCCGGGTTGTAATATTTCGGTCAACCTCCTGAACCTTGGAGACACTTGGAATGTATGGGAGAATTGATGGTGGCTTATATCCATATATTTCTTCAAAGAGAGTCATGTGAATGGTTGTATGGTAAGAGGTGTTGTACCACCATTCAGCTAAGGGTAACCATTGAAGCCATTGATGTTGTCAGTATGATGAAAAACACCTCAAATATGTTTCTAAACACTTGTGTATCGCTTCTATTTGGCCATCCATCTGGGGATGATAGGTTGTACAAAGTTGCAATTGGAATTCTTGGATCTTGAATAACTCTTGCAATAAATTTCTAGTAAATGTTGGATCATTATAAAAAACAATAGAATGAAGCATTCCATGAAGTTTGAAGATATTATCCATAAATAATTGAGCCAATGTAGATTTTGTGAAAGGGTATTGAAGAGAAAAAAATAGAGCATATTTGGAGAGACAATCCACTACCACCATAATGAATGACTTATTTCCTGATTTGTGTAGGCCCACAATTAAATCCATAGAAATATCCATCCAAATAGTAGGTGGAATCGGATGTAGTTGGAGTGTGCTAGGAATTTTGGCAGTCTCACCCTTATTGCATTGACATATATCACATTCTTCCACAAAGGTGTAGACGTCTTGTTTCATACCATCCTAGAAGAAGGAGTGTTTGACCCATTCATAAGATTTGGTAAAACCTGAATTCCTTGTAGTAGGAGAATCATCAAACTTAGAGAGCACCTTGGATTTAAAGGCTGATTGTTTGCTTAAATATAAGTGACCTTTATAATGAAACTCTTCATTGTACCAAGAGTACTCTGGAGCAACTTGAGGATCCTGTTGCAAATTTTGGATGAGGGTATATATTTTGGGGTCATGCAACCATTCCTGGCATACAACCCGAAGCCATTTGACAAAAATGAATGAGAGGGAAAAGAGGGAACCTTCTTCTTCATATTTCCTCGAAAGAGCATCAACCACCACATTTTAGTTACCCTTTTTGTAAATGATATCATAATCATAGAAAAATAGCTTGGTCACCCATTTTTTTTTCTTTGGGGATGAAATGCGATGTTCAAGGAATTACTTGAGGCTTTGATGGTCCATTTTAATTTGGAATCATTTTACCAATAGATAAGGGTGCCATAGATCCACTGCATGAAAAATAGGCATCATTTATTTTTCATATATCGATTGGCCCAAATGTCGCTCTGACAACTATTTACTGGTGAAAGCCAAAGGGCATCCATTTTGCATGAGGACTACCCCGATTCCTCTCCTTGGTGCATCACATTATAGAAAAATGTCTTGGTGAAATCAAGTACGGCTAGTACAGGAATAGTGCACATAACGTCCTTCAAGGATTGGAAGGATTGATTTGTTTTTGGAGTCCAACTGAAGGAATTATTTTTAAGGAGAGTTGTTAGGGGGGGTGAAATTTGTCCATAATTTAAAAAAAACTTGCGATAATATCCCATTAAACCCAACAAACCATGTATAATTTTAATATTTTTGGGGTGAGGTCAATTCTACATAGATTCAATTTTCTTAGCATCCACCCTTACACCATCCTTTCCAATAATATGACCTAGTTAATCAAATTCAGAGACACCAAAATAACATTTAGATTGTTTAAGGAAACGTTTGTGCATGGAGAGGGTATAGAGAACTTGATCTACATGGGTGATATGGGATGGAAACATTTTACTATAAATGAGAATGTCATCAAATAAAACTAACACAAAGTTACGGAGGAAAGGATGAAAGACATGATTCATGATACTTTG
Organism: Picea engelmannii; assembly: GCA_009831015.1. NCBI lineage: Eukaryota > Viridiplantae > Streptophyta > Pinopsida > Pinales > Pinaceae > Picea > Picea engelmannii. Next base: position 419,831 of record ML777905.1, on the reverse strand, counting down.
AAAAGTGGAGGTGTTACAACAAATTTTGTCTCACTCCATGCAACTTTCTTGGATGGCCTTTCCATTTCCCTCTGCAGACTTGACGTCTCATTTTTGTTCACTCCAGAGAAAAAAATGAACATTTTTACACAAATACACGCCCTATCAGTTATACAACAAGCGTATACACAGGTTTCTCCACTGCAACCCACGTACATCGGGTTTGGTGCTCAAAAATTAAAAATTATTCCGGGCTTCCATGCCAAGTCACAAGATCCATGATCCTTGGCCTTCCATAAATTGGAAATTCTCTGAATCATCCTTTCAGTTCCATTTGGAGGCCCAGATGGAGGGACTTAGTTTCTCAATTCTGATATGTGTCGTTATAGAAGTTTGTCACATATGTACTTATGTTGATCATTTTAATAGAAATTCTATTTTCTCGTCTAATTGATATCTTGAAAATATTTGAATTATTATTCCATTGGCGTATTTGTCATGTATGTTAATGGATTGTGCTAATTTATATGCTAACACTATATATTATCACCATATGCTTGTGTATCTTGGTTTTTTAGGACAAGTTGTAGGTATAAAGCTTTGTGTCACATGCTCACTGGTGGTCTTCTTCAAATGTTCGAACAAGGTAGCATTTTAGACTTGTTGTTGGTGCAATTATATGCATAATATATTACCAAACATAAATTATCAATCGAGATTCGTAATAAACAAAGTTGTTACACTATATGTGTTGGAAACAGGTGGTTTATCTATGTCTGATGAGTATAGCATAAAGAAGAAACATTCGAAACTCAATACTTTTTGTTCGTGCTTGAATCGTCGTCGGGTGAGCAAAAATGGGAGCACTGGCATGCCCTGTTGGGCTTGGCAAGGCAGAACAGGATGTTGTGGAGAAAAAGGGGTTAACAGAAAACAAAACTACATACAATCTAACTAACAGCTGAAAGCAAATAACAATTCGAAAATAAACAAAAACATCAAACATAAGACAAGGGAGTCGTCAATGGTTCCAGGCTTGATCTATTAGCGAAACCAGAGCACACGCTAAAGACAGAGATAGGGGTTCCCTCTCCCTCCAGCGGAAGGTCCTTCAGGGCCCTCAACACGATGCTTTCCTTACAAAATGAATAGAACTAAACTGAGTGATGAAAGAACTCTGAGCTACACTACTGATGAATAGCTTGTCAAAGACTGAGCTCTGAATCATCTGGACAGCATAACCTTGCTTGGAATTCTCTGCTGAAACAATGAGTCCTCACAGCTATTTATAGCATTTTTACAGGCGGTCACGTAACCAACTTTCGGTGTGAACACGGACCTGTTTAGGGTTCACTTAAGTCATTAATTCGCCGAATTTGCAGAGCCGACCCTGATTTGAGAGTCAAATCATCTTGGGGGCCAGTCCATAGGCGGTCGGGAGGCCGACTTAAGAAATTAATGCGTCGTATTAGCAGATGCGCGGCTTTTTGTGTGGTCAGTCGCGCGTCAGGTGGGCATGCGCGCATAACACGTTTTTGTCCCGCGCATACGCGCGCGCATCAAGCTGCTGTAAAGCACCCTTCAATTTTTGGTTACTTTGTATAGTTTTTGACCCTTCTAGAATGCTGTGAACTTAATTTAGTGCCATGAATGACTGCATTGCTGTTTTGATGATGTGGAGTTCTTGTCGCCATGTGCAGACGAAATTTCAGTGATAACAGATGCCCCCTGATGGATGAGGTTAGGAGCATACGTATAGCCGAAATCCATCAATGTTTCT
>ML777905.1:371810-404730 GCA_009831015.1 Picea engelmannii | reverse complement strand
ATCAAGCTGCTGTAAAGCGCCCTTCAATTTTTGGTTACTTTGTATAGTTTTTGACCCTTCTGGAATGCTGTGAACTTAATTTAGTGCCATGAATGACTGCATTGTTGTTTTGATGATGTGGAGTTCTTGTCGCCATGTGCAGACGAAATTTTAGTGATAACACTTTTCCTTTCACACAATTCAAAATCTAGAAAGAAAAACTGATCAACAAATGTATAATTTAGACTTCTCGTTCACGGGATGGATCTGCTCATTATAGGATCATAAAATATAGAGATGGACTATGTTTCTATCTCCTGGAACAACCACACAATCAATCATTAACATTATGGAAACCTAACTGAGCTAAAATAACTACTAGGCAGGGTGCAAACACTCCATTATAAGTGCATATAAAGTGAGAGATGGAGGTCTTGATTGTGCATGTGTTTGCAAGGTGTAACCTAATTAATTAAGGAATAAACTCTAGGTATGTTGAGATACTCCATTATAGGCTCATGTAGGTTGAAATATGGATATATTAATTATCCCTAGATTTGCAAGATAGAAACAACACTACAACATTAATTCTACCAAATGATTGTCTACACACACATACAAGGATAGCAAATATTCACTCAAGAATCTATGTTTCACTCATAAATCCATATTACACTCCAGAAATCTATATCACACTCTAGAAATTCTCACTCACTCACTTAGAATTACAACACATCTTTATTTCATTTTGTCAAATGTTTACTGAAACAAAACATAAATAAAGTTAGATGTTTATGATCAAAACAAAAAACGATTTTATCCATACACAAACTAGAATTATATATACAATAGATACAAATAATATTACCTTGGTTGGGTTGGTGGGCCCTTTCCCTTCAAACAAGGTAGCTTTAAAATAAACTTACAGAATGAAAGGTTTGATAACACACATCAATTCCACGAACTACAATTTATATCATTACTTGAGAAATAGGTGTACAATCAACAATCCTAAAAAATTAAACCTAAAACATAACAATTCCTCCCCTTTCCTCATACCTATGAGGTCTTATTTATACATAAAATCCATGGAGGAATGGATGAAACTAAATCCCCAAACTCGAAAAACAATTTTTACAGTTTTAGGATAAATCCCAAAACTCTAGGTTTTCCATCAATTAGGGCAGATTAGAGTTAGAGATCCACCCATATCTTATAAAAAGAATTGAATTTGGGAAACATGTGCACTTAATACTCAATTTTCCACATTCTAGAAAAAAACCCATTTCGTAGATTTTCTAGATATGATGCCATCTGCACAAAAATCGAGGTGCAAGTTGGCAGTTTGAGTTTTTTGCTAATTTTTGTAGAATCATTCCCCCTGAGATGGAGTCCCACATGTGTGATCTAGGTGAATTTCAAATCACAATTTCACATGTAAACGTCGCTCTGGAAAAAACCCATGTCCCTGATTTTCTTCTAGAAGCATGCCAAAATTTCGAATTATTTCTAGTACAGGACGGTTGTTGATGTTGGTACTAGAAGAACACATTATTGGTACCGGACGAGCACAAAATTGGTACCGAACGAGCTGAGTACTAGATGAAATCCGAAAGGGGTACCGCATGAATAAGGGTTGTTGTCATAAGGTCTTATTAGATCATTCAAAGTAATTAGAGGGATTAAAACATCAAATATTCAATCCAAATCATTAATAAATCATCATAAATCATGATTAAACATAAGTTACCTCATATGTACACAATAATGGATAAAAGACATGTCTTTTGAGGAAAATAGAAACACAGTGCATATGTATGAGGAAAAAATGGTCAGGATATAGGACAAGATAAGACAATTAGAGGTGACAAAAATGAGACTCAACATTTCCCCCATGCCTTATCCAGTGCATCTCCTCATGCAACAATGATCTTCAAAATTTTAAAATTGATGGTACTCCTCACTTGATCAAGCACTCCCTAAAGTTCCACCCTTCTTCAACTTCTTAAGTTCTCTTTTAAGTAACCTATTATACAATGTAAACTTCCTGGCATATGCTTCACATTTCTTACCCATGTCAAAGTAGTTATGATGGAAAAGTGGAGTCATGAGTAATAGATTAGATCTGTTAGTGATTTGATGTTAAGTCTTATCCAATCTATTGTGGATCATAATTAGGATAAAGGAATGGATGTGACTCTAATATGATTATAGGATAGTGGCCAAGAGTTTTCATAATGACTTTGACTAATAGGCCTCCCTGGCTGGATTACCTTTAAAATAAAAGTGACATAAGCATAGTTTAGATCCCATTTGAAGAGAGGAAGACATAAAAGAATACATCCCGAGATGATTAACTCGTCTCTTATACAAGTTTATAAAGATGAAGATCTTCTTGTTTAGGTAGGTTGAATTACATATACTGAGGGTCCCACTTTCATGAAAACCTATTTATTTTAAAGATAGAACCATAAAGTGGATACTTGAAGGTTCTTAAGAACATCATCCGAGAGATATAAAGATAATCTCCTAGCCTTGATTTGATAATGACTCCTTCAGAATGAGACCCAGTGGCTTTTTTTTAGTTTTAGGTGTGCCAATTTATGTTTTTCAACTCCCTTTACCCGACATAGCCTCGTTGCCAACATGCCTATTCAGTACCCCGACGGGTTTACCTTAGTACCATACAACCATGGCCCTGCTGCCAACAGGCCTGTTCAGTACCCCGACGAGTTTACTTGTACATCTTGATACTTCTTTTTTATTATATTACTCAAAAGATTTAGAATGATCTATAATGTTCATTGACATCTTTAGAGTATAAGGAAGGCAGGTGGTACGAGAGTGTTTTAGAGTTATTAGGCACATAAATAATTGCTTGCAATTATCCCAAGGGTGACCTCATCCACATTAGAATTAAATCTCAGTTATTCAATGTATTATGGAACATCTTGGATCATGACTAATAGGTACCTCTAGTTAATCCTATTAGGATTCTCATGAAAGTTCATTAAGTTTTTGCAAGGGTGGTCCACCACATGAGGTTTTCATCAATACCTCCCAAGAGAAACTTGTAAAGATAAAATTGGATAAGAACTTGTTCAATCAACTAGGTTAGTATTAGACATAATGGTGTCACCACTTTTCAATGGATATTTCAATTATTAATCACTTTTTTGTAATGATGAGGTAATAAGACAGGTGCACCCATTATCATATAGAGCTAAATGTGAAAATATATTCTTAAAGGATAGCAAGGATGATTCATTTAGGGGTGACTGTAAATATATAGGAGGAATATGTATATTGGAGTAAAGAACAGTTCAACACAAGAATTAAATGATCCTTTATAGAAAGAACACAAAAATATTAGCCCATACCTCCAATTACCTGAAGTGAAAACAATGTTAAGTATAGGACAAAGATCATATCACCTTGGCATCAATACTAAATTGGTAACTTGTATCGGAACATGTTTCTGTAGTACTGGAATAGATAGTACCAGAACATGACTCTGCAATACCGTAACAGGAAAGTATCGAAAAAGAACAATACGAGAACATGATTTTGTAGTACCAGAATAGGATAGTACAGGAACAAGATTCTGCAGTACCAGAAAAAAACAGTACCGAAACAAAATTCTGCAGTACCATAACATAATAGTACTAGAATTCTGGAAATGACTCTCAAATTCTAGCACTGAACATGTTGATTTGGCCTTGCTGATGAAAGTTGCAAAATAATATGAAGGTATCAACAACCACTCCCCCATGCCTGAGGTTTTCCATGGCCTCATGGAAAAAATGTGAGATGCTAAAATGGTTGCTCAGAGGGCTGCAAACATATGCAAAAAACAAACCAATAGAACTAATTGGAACTAGATTTGTATTCATGCTTACAAATAGAAAATTCACGGAAAATGTCAACAGTTGAATTATTAGCTATGAATAAAATAGTTTGGAATTAAAATTCGGTTTTAATTTCTATTAAAAAGATCACTTAATCGATCATCCTTGTGAAATAGTGGTCTTAAAATGGTAATGATAAAGCACATGCATCTTTTTTTAATAACTTAAGGAAAAAGAAGAAATTTGAAGAAATAGGTCGTGAAGCAGTCCCTTAAGTGTTATCTTCCATTGACAAGGATTCCTTATCCTCTTTTGAAACCCTTCCAATATTATGTGTGCATTCGGAGGATGAAGAGATTACCTTCTCATAAAATTCCAAACAAAATTATCATAACTTTTAGAAAGAAATCTACTATAGGAACAAAAGATCATAAATCGATCGCTTTATTATATTTTGACATTCTCATTTATGAAAAGTATGAACGATAGGTTGCATTTCACTTATATTGAACATTTATTTATTTATTTAATTTATCCTAATTTAAATGAACAAAATAAAATGTCCTTCAAGTATACGAATACTTCCAGTGAAGCCATGTGCGTAATAGGGTTAGAAAGATATTCATACTCAGGTTTAAAATATCAATTTTAATACATAGATGAGTATGAAGGACCAGTTGCTTTGATGATAAGATCAAATAACAATGAAAAGTAAAAGAGTAGTGTGACCTGAGAACTAATTGGAACCATCTTTCAATAGGATCAAGATATTCTCGTTTCCCTTCTTTGTTTAGGTCACACAACATGTCCTCCTTTTCCATGCTACACATAATATCTTCTTAAAATTGGTCTTTGGAGTACATATAGGATCTGTTGAGAGGAATGCTAAGAAATCCTCAATCTCAGATTCCAATGGTTTCTCTCCATTGAATTATATCCATGATTCCTTAGTCTCCTCAACAAATTGACAAGAGGAATCTAAAGGGACTTGTAAATCTTCTTGTGGAGAGACAAATAATTTTTTTACTGTTGTCAAGATATGCTCTTCCTAAGAGCGGATATCCCAGCTTCTGCTAGAATGTGAGAAATTTCTTGGAGGAACATTCTTCAAGATATTTATCATCTTTGAATTACTCTATCTGGTTTATGATCCTTGTCTCACAACACAAATTAGTACTCGAGGGTTCATACAACACCCCAAAAATGAGTTATCATCAAATATTTGAATTTTAAAAGTAAGAAATTAAAACTATTTTCAAAAATAAAACACACCAAACTTGAAAAACTTGCGTTATTGGGACCCTATTGTCACCAGGTTATCGGTTCGCACAAGTTAGGTAATCATAAATAAACCTAAATTTTCATAAATAAAAACACACTTTTGCATAAAATAAGGAGAAACACACTTGCATTAAAAGAAAAACACTTCTGCATAAAAGGGAGAGGAGAACCTAATTTTGGAGCAACCCCACTAAAGTGGATGCGTGGGCTCTTACCTCATGTATCACCATCTTATCTCTTCCCTTAGTTCATCCATAAAACCAATCCAACATCATTAAAGAAATCTAATTCAAATACTACCTATTATCGTTTACAACTCCCCGACAACGACGCCAAAATGTTGGTGCAATTATATGCATAATATATTACCAAACATAAATTATCAACTGATATTTATAATCAATAGATTTGTTACACTATATGTGTCGAAAACAAGTGGTTTATATACATATGATGAGTATAGCATAAAGAGGAAACATTTGAAACTCAATACTCTGCCCTTCACACAATTCAAAATCTAGAAAGAAAAACTGATCAACAAATGTATAATTCATAATTCTCGTTCAGGGGATGGATCTGCTCATTATAGGCTCATGAAAGAAAGAGATGGGATATGATTCTATCTCCTAGAACAACCACACAATCAATCATTAATATTCTTGAAACCTAACTGATCTAAAAGAACTACCAGGCAGGGAGAAAACACTCCATTATAAGTGCATGTAAGGTGAGAGATGGAGGTCTTGATTGTGCATGTGTTTGCAAGGTCTAACCTAATTAATTCAGGAAGAAAATATAGGTGTGTTGAGATAGTCCATTATAGGCTCATGTAGGTTGAAACATGGATATCTTAATTATCCCTAGATTTGCAAGATAGAAACAACACTACAACATTAAGTCTACCAAATGATTGTCTACACACACATACAAGGATAGAAAATATTCACTCAAGAATCTATGTTGCACTCATAAATCCATATTACACTCCAAAAATCTATATCGGACTCCATAAATTCTCACTCACCCACTTAGAATTACCATACATCTTTATTGCATTTTGTCAAATGTTTACTGAAACAAAACTGAAATAAAGTTAGATGTTTATGATCAAAACAAAAATAATTTTATCCATACACAAACTAGAATTATATATACAATATATACAAATCATATTACCTTGGTTGGGTCGGTGGGCCCTTGTCGTACCAACAAGGTAGCTTTAAAAGAAACTTACAGAATGAAAGGTTTGATAACACACGTCAATTCCATGAACTGCAATTTATATCGTTACTTGAGAAATAGGTGTACAATCAATAATCCTCAAAAATCAAACCTACAACATAAAAATTCCTCCCCTTTCCTCATATCTATGAGGTCTTATTTATACATAAAATCCATGGAGGAATGGATGAAACCGAATCCCCAAACTCAGAAAACAATTTTTACAATTTTAGGATAAATCCCAAAAATATGGGGTTTCCATCAATTATGACAGATTCACGTTAGATATCCATGCATATATTCTAAAAAAAATGAATTTGGGAAAATTACACACACCATACTCAATTTTCCACATTCTAGACAAAACCCATTTCATAGAATTTCTAGATCTGATGCCATCTGCACGAAAATCGAGGTGCAAGTTGGCAGTTTGAATTTGTTGCTAATTTTTGCAGAATCATTCCCCCTGAGATGGAGGTCCACATGTGTGATCTGGGTGAATTGTTACTCATGTTTCCACATGTAAACATCGCTTTGGAAAAATCCCATGTCCCTAATTTTCTTCTAGAAGGATTCCAAAATTTCAAATTATTTCTAGTACCAGACGATTGTTGATGCTAGTATCGGACGAGCACAACATTGGTACCAGACGAGTGCAGAATTGGTACCGGACAATTTGAGTACTGGATGAATGTCTAAACAGGTACCGAATGAATAGGGGTTATTTTCATAAGGTCTACTTAGATCATTCAAAGTAATTAGAGAGCTTAAAACATCAAATATTCAATCCAAATCATTAATAAATCATCATAAATCAGGATTAAACTTAAGTTACCTCATATGTACACAGTAATGTCTAAAAGACATGTCTATTGAGGAAAATAGGAACATAGTGCATATGTATGAGGAAAAAATGGTCAGGATATGGGACAAGATAAGACAATTGGAGGTGACAAAAAAGAGGCTCAACATTTGTCTTGTTAGCATTTCATTTATATAGCATACTTGAGATTATAGTTGATTTATGGGTGTCATTCTGTCTGTTGTGGTTTTCCCCTAGCCATAAAGAGATTTAAAAATACCAAAGGGAATTACCAATAACTCATATTGGCCCTCATGAGTGAAAAATGTCATCTTGGGAATTTCTTCCTCTTTCATACGTATTTGGTGGTATCCAGAATGGAGGTCGCATATCGTAAAGTATTGAACCCCACTAATTTCATCTAGAAGGTCATATATGACAGGAATGGGAAATTTTCCCTTAATGGTAAGTTTTTTTAGGGCATGAAAATCGAGAAACATGCACCAAGTTCCTTCCTTATTGAGAACCATAACAATAGGGGAATAATAGGGGCTAGTGCTAGGACAAATAACACCTTGTAAAAATTCATGGACAATTTTCTCAATTTCATTTTTTTGAGAAAAAGGATGATGATAAGGGAGAACATTGGGAGGAAGACTTCCTAGTATTAAATGAATGGAATGATCATGGTCTCCATAGGAGGGGTGGAAGGTCTTGAGGTGTTTGGAAAAAAATGTGATGGCATGAAAGGATAGCTTGAAGGTAGGGGTGTAATTGGGGTGTCTCAACTGCTTGAATGGAATGGATTTGGGAAATGATTCTAGAATGACCTTTTCTAAGTAAATTTTCCATGCAGTGGGAACCGATGATCTCCGGAGAGCCTGCAATAATTCCCTGGAATTTATATTATTTTCCTTCCTGTTATAATTTTATGGTTAAATCCTTAAAATCCTTGAGTATGGGTCCTAGGGTGTGTAACCATTCTGCACCAAGAACAATGTCACAACCACCCATGTCAATAGAAAACATTTGAGATTTAAAGTTATACTAACGAATTTGTAAGCACACATTTTCACAACTCCCTCCACATTTCATGGAACCACCATTGGTAATCATGATTTTAAAATTGTTGACAACACAAATATAACAATTGAATTCTTGGGAAATACAACAATGAATGAAATTATGAGTGTTTCCACTATCAATTAGGATGATTATTTTCTTGTGCTTAATGTAACCAATCAATTTGAGGGTTTGAGGATATGAAAAACTAGTGAGAGCATGTAGAGAAATCAATGATTCAACTTCAGGAGGATCTGAGTGTGGTGTAATATCATCGGTTGGTGATAGCACTGCATCAGGTGAAACCTTAATAGATTCATCGGGAACATCCTCCAAAATGGCCATAAAACATTTTTTCTCTTTACAGTTGTGCCCTGCAAAGTATATATCATCACAATTATAGAAACAACCCTTGAGTTGGCGTTCAACCATTTCTTCCTGTGTTAACTTGTGGATCTTCATAGGAGTGTCCTCAGTGGAAATGGGTTGGGTTTAGGGTGAGGTACAAAAGGCGGTTTTTTACTTTGGGCCAAGATAACCTTTTGTGTCTCCTTGGAACTCTTGGTGGTTTCCAATCAAGTTTGAGAGCAAGCCATGATAACCTAAACACAAATTTTATCCTTGATGCCACTGATAAAAAATTCTATGAAGAAAGCATCTATCATGCTCTTTGTTAGGAAATCCAAATGCTCAAAAGCAGTAATATACTCTTCCACTATTCGAGACTGTTTCAACTTGGTCAAACATCGTAAATGGTGGGTTTCCGTGCAAAAGTGTTCATACATCTCTGCTACAAACTCTGACCAAGCAACATACCCTTCACTTTCGTGGTGATGCCATTGCCACCATTTCCATATTTCCGGATCCAAATAGAGAATTCCATAACGAATATTTTTTAACTAATTAGTGATACCATGTAGGGATAAATAGTGTTCCATCTGTGCAACCTAGTGTTATAAACCTAAATTTCACCACACATGCTTACCTGGCATCACGCCAACTCATATCCCTTCCTTTCCAAATCCATGTTGAATAAACTCTTGAAAATCCTCTTAAATCAAGTAAAACGCGCCCTATACTACTACTGCACGCGTTGGAACACTGGCAGGCCTACTACTACATGTGTTGGAACGCTGGCTGGCCTACTACAGCCTGGGTTTACCTAACAAAGCACAAAAATAGGAAATTTGTCGACGGGACAAAAAGATATGGGTTAGATAACTGAAACTCCCAGCCATGCATGGCCAAGAGTTCGTCCAAAACCCTAGATCCTTCTAGCCTATAAAAGAAGGGGTAGGGGTACTATTTGGAGGAGGAAAAAGATAGAAAAGAAACTCTGCCTAATTGTCGAATCCATTTGTCCCAACCCTTTAGCCTTTCTTCAAGATTAAGGAGAATTAAAGCAAATCAATTGGAGGACAAAAAAGAGGAGGAGCCCAGGATCAGGATCGAGGAACGGTGGCTGGTCTCTATCATTATTGTAAGTTGATTCATCTTGAGATTAATAAAAGAATACTTTTCCCATCCCAATGCACGAATTATTTATATTTTATTTGATTTATGCTTAATCTCTAACCCTCCAGTAGAAAAATAGCATGCATGCATAGTGTTTTGTCTTGATTGAAGGATTGTCTTTGGAAGGAGCAACACAAGCAAGCGGACAAAGCGCAACGGAGGATCTACACCAAACATCAGTAAAAAGGTTAGTAGGTCTTTTCCATGCTTGTGTGTGAAAAAGGGGTTAGAGTTTTGGGGTGATAGGTTAAAAGTGATTTCTTTAAGGTCATGATCTGCATACAAGTTCAGCCCTAGCTTGTTAGTCCGTAGGGCATTATTTCTCAACAATAGAATTGGCGACTCCACTGGGGATAGTACTCTTAGGGTTTTCGTATTTAAGTGAGGTTTTTGGGTAGTTTAAAGGAGTAGATTTTCTATTTCTTTGCTTGTTTGTTTTATGTTAGGTCAGAGCTAGCAGGGAACTTGGTTCTTAATGCCAGTTTTTCCTTGACTTTTGCTTGACATTTATTATCAGGACACACAGAGGTACACGCAGCCTATAGAAGGCTTGCACGCATGTAACCCGCGCCCTAACCTTCTACAACCCACGTTTGAACGCTTGTTGTAGAGGTTTCAGTAGCATGTAGGACTTAGAGAGCTTAAGAGGAAGTCTCCTCTTCCCTGTCAGAATTTTACATTCTCAGGGGGCTTTCTGGATCCTGTCTGAGTCTTGTTGGTTCACAGTCTTGTCTCAGTCTGCTTTATTGTGTTTGTTATTTTTTGCGATTATTTTTCTTTTCTGTTAAAAAAGAAGCATCCAAGCCTTCAAGAGACCCTGGCTGTCAATACCAGAGGCCTCTTCCAGGTCTGGGCTGCATGTGTTTGGATTTGTCTTAGATTTTGTACATACCCGCGGCCTGTACAAGTTCATCCCGCGGGTACATGCGCCCTATTTTAGCGCAGCACGCGTTTGCCCGCGTGTTGTTTCAGTGACAGGAGCGTGCTTGATAGGCTTCTTTTCAATCAAGGTGGGGCAGTCATCCCCTCTTTTGGTGTGAAGTAGTGCTCTCAGGTGTTTGATTCTATGGCTGCACAGTCAGTAGGTTAGGGCTTCTTACCCTTAGCCTGTTTTTTCTTAGTTGAGGTTTGATAGAAAAGATATAAAAATAAATAAATTGTGTTTTATGGTTTTTAGACAAGCGTAAGAGTCGGTGCTTTCTTGATTGCCATTGTGTGTCTTTTCTCTGGTTCTTTGCGATCTGCGCTTTAAGCCAGAATTTTATTTTGTTTCTTGGCTTTGTGCTTGTCGGCATTTTCCCTTTGTTGCTTCATTTAGCACTTAAATAATATATATATATATATATATATATATATATATATATCTTTTTCATTTGCTTCTTTGTTTGAAGATTGTGTTGCTGCATCAATAGCTAGGAAGAAGTCTTTTTGTTCATAAGTTTTTGCAGTACATTTAGAGCATAAGTAGCTCACAAATTAAGCGAAATTCCTTTATGTTTTCTACATGAAATCTTAGAAAAATTGAAAAGAAAAAGAAGTCTTTCTTGTTGAAAAGTTGCGTATTTTTGCATTTTTTGTAAAAGTTTTTGTTTCTAAGCATTTCTTATTTATTTTTCTTTGAGTCTTTACACAACATCAGTTTCACCTTCATACCTTGTGACATAAAAAAGCCCAATAAAAGTAACGCTAATAAAAATCTATTAGACTTTTTGTTTGTAGGGTTCATATACTAGCTCAGGACTAGGGCCTTGGAATAGGCTGGAGAGTAAACTCTCCAAGGCCACTCAAACCAAACATTGGAGTCTGTGATAGGGAGTGTAGAAGTCCAGTTACGTGGAAGTTATCCAAGATCCCCCTCTAACACAGGGGATAAACACGAGGTTGCATAAGGAAAGGTAGTGGAGATAACCCCTCCAAAGCCGGACCGAACGTAGTGGAGAACACATATCGAGGATTTGTTGAGGGATTCCGTTGTTTGCATTTGCCACGGAGCTTCGTGGGTCTCGAATCCGTTCGAGGTCCTCAGTTGTCTTCCGGACCATTTTCTCTTGATACCCTTGATAGGTTTCGGGCTTGATACCCTGCTCATTGTGGTCTACCCGACTATCGACTGTACCTTCCTGGTGACTGTTCGCGTGCTGGAAAACTAGTTGCCAATCTTTTCTAGGGACATACACATGTGACTGCGGGGGTATATCAAGGTACCTAGGATAGACATCAGGCCACGCTTTTCAGAGTATACCTGGAGGGTGCTTCCGTATTCGAGTTGCACTTGCACCGATAAGTTGCTCTAGTGTTGGTTGTTGTAACTGTTCTTCAAAATAGTTAGTGATTGCTTGTCTTATCTCATAGGGGCTTCTTTTTAGTGTGTGTTACTGTTTGAACATGTAGAATACCTTAGCGTGTCATGGATCTTCTCACATAGTGGAGGATTCAGAGCTCCGCCGGTCACAAAGGCTTCTGGGCCTGCCGCCGGTTATACTGGAGCCACCCCCGCCACCATTGAGGCGGAAGCTAGACCAACAAGGGTCTTTCGAAGCAATCGGGTTACCAACCATTGAGCCCGAACAACTCCTAGAGGAATAAACCGCCAATCTTGGTTTGATTGAAACCCCAACCACTGATACTTGGCCGCAAGTTATTGTGCCAATTCAATTTTACGAACGCCTATGAGTGCCTCACACAGTTATGGAACCAAATTCTGTTACTTCTTCTGGGATTTCTTCTGTTTCCACAACCATTGCTACCACAGGAGAATCATCTCCTAACTTGTTATCATCGGCCTGAGCCACTACGGTCTCGGCCGCAACTATGTTGCATAGTGGACCGACCCCATCTATCGTGGCGGCCACAAATCCCTTCACACCTAGTGCGACAGGCTCTCTGTTTTCATACAGTATGCCTAGTTCAGGTACAAGTCCTGCACTCACTCACTCCACTTTACAGACTTTGGGTCTAGGGATAGGGATCTCTAACGCTCCTCTGCAAGGTCAACTTGGGGGCATTCCTGTCCCTTTTAATGCTTTTCCTTACATTGGAGGCCATATCTCTCCTTCGTCCCCTTCGCTCGGTGGTCTGCATCAGCAGTCCGTAGGGCAGCCTGCACACACAAGTTTCTTTGGATCTGGGAGTCAAGGAACACCTGCGCAAACACTGCCGGTAGGTTCTTCACCGTTTTTTTGGAACGAGACGTTTGGTAACAATAATTTTGCATCCACTGTTTTCCCATCTGGGGGCACTCCCATATTTGGACAGTCTACTTCGGCGCAGGGTACTATTCCTGCGCCGGGGGCACATATACCAGGACCTTGGAACTCAGGACAAGGATCCGTTCCCTCATCTGGAATGTCATTCTGGGGTAATTCTTTCCACAGTCAATGGAACCCCAGACAAACTTCTATGCCTATCCCAGTAGGACCGGCATGGAGTAATCCTTCCCAAAGTCCGTCAAACACGATGAATGCCCAACATCCTATGTCCTTCATGGGGAATCAGCCAATGATGTCTCCACAGATGAAAAATCCTTACGCTAGTCAGGGCCATGGTTTCTACCAGAATCTTGGCCAGCAGCCAAACTTTTCCTGGCAACCTGGTGCGAGTCAAACTCCAAGACCCTTTTTTCCA
This sequence comes from Picea engelmannii, assembly GCA_009831015.1. Classification (NCBI taxonomy): domain Eukaryota; kingdom Viridiplantae; phylum Streptophyta; class Pinopsida; order Pinales; family Pinaceae; genus Picea; species Picea engelmannii. The sequence goes on along the minus strand of ML777905.1, from coordinate 391,398 downwards.
GGCTATCAGCAACAACCCAAACTACCATTCTTGGTGACGTTACACTTTCCAGATTTGACACGGTTGTTAAATGACCCTATTTGTCACGATCCACGTTGGCATCCTATGCCAACAAAGTTTCCTTCGAACATTCCAAAGTTCGAGGCCAAGCCTAACGAAGATCCAGGTGATCACGTGACTACTTTCCATCTTTGGTGTTCATCTAACTCACTGAAAGATGACTCCGTCCAGTTGCGATTGTTTCAACGCACTCTTATCGGGAGTGCCACGAAATGGTACATCGAGTTTGATCGCTCACGATATTATTCTTTTGGTGAACTGGCTATGGCCTTCCTTAACCATTGCCAGTTACCTGTGAGATACGATGCGGGCACAGAACTGCTTGCCAATTTCGAACAGACGACAATGGACCATATCTCTAATCATATCTGAGAATGGAGACTCTGAAAGAGTCTAATCAAAGTACCAGTTCCACCAGTGTTCCTCCTAGAGTGGTTCCTTAAGTCTTGAGTACCACAATTATCCAAAGACGTCGCAACTTCTGGGGTTTTCTCCGAAGAAGATGCCATCATGAGAGCTCAATAGTTTGAGCTCATCTATTCTCAGTCTGGTTTATTATACAACATCCTGTCAGATGCTCCACGATCAATACTGGATAAAACTAGACAGAGAGCCAGATCACATGCAGATGGTATCGTTGGTTCGGCACAAACCAAGCCCGCTGAGCAATTGTCCAAACAATTGCAACAATTATCTATACAACACTCAACAACCAACCAGACTACTACTTTGGCTACTCCTCCTACCCAAACATCGGAAGTACACTCCGTGCAGACGACTAACCCAAATTCCCCCCAGCAGCCTGAAGGGAAGAAAAAACAATGCAAGAAGGGTAAGGGGGATAAAAAACCCACTGATAATGCTGGCGAGGGCACCACGAAAAAACGGAAGGTGAGGTATCTGTGCAACTTGTGCGCGGAAGACCACCCAACCCATCTGTTTCCTCGACTTGCAGAGGCCCAAAAGTTTGTCACACAGCAACAACAAGCCGTGTTGAATAATCCCTTTCAGCATGGGCAAAATTTAACTCAAGCCTCTACAAGTGCCAAAGGGGGTAGCCAGGAAACCTGCCCTTCCCCATATAATTCTTCTTCCGTGAACGTATATATGGTTAGGGATGATGCTTTAATAATGACTAGAGAGCACGACTATAGTAAACCAAGCGCCTCTGAGAACGACAAAGAATCCGAACTCCCATCTCTTCCTCTACAGATCGAGAAGACGTTGGGAGAAACGATGACATGCATTCCAAAGGGTGCGTTTAAGAAATCTTCTCACAATCCAAATGCAAGGGCCGCCCAGAATTACTCTGTGGTGGAATATTTATCCCAAACCCCTTGTGCTATGTCCACTTTGGAGGTCCTCCAAATTTTCCCTGCTCAGAGGAAAGCCTTGTTGACTGCTTTAGGCTCTACTGAGACTTGTAACTCGGGTACCATCATGCTAGATACAACTGACTTAAAACCTCGTCTGCCTTACCACGTAGCATTTCAGATAGTAGTGGCTCATCCCACGAAAAAATTTACACGCAATATCTTTCGCACAGTGGTCGACGAGGGCGCCTCAACATGCGTTATGTCGTTAGCATGCTGGAAAGCCATTGGTCAACTCGAGTTGTATCCATCACCTACTCTCCTCACTGTGTTCGACGGTCATTCATTTCGACCACATGGCATCATTCCTTCTTTCCCTGTGTAGTTAGGAGGGAAGACCATGTGTTTCGAAGTAGATGTAGTCGATGCCCCCCTCGACTAGAATATCTTGTTAGGTCAGAGTTGGACTTATGCTATGCAAGTTGTGGTTGCTACAGTTTTTCAAGTCTTGTTGTTTCCACATGAGGGTCGGATAGTGATCATTGATCAATTTTCCTTCTCTAGGCCTGTCCCAGCTTTGGGGGCATCCACGGTTCCCATGATTGATAATCCTCAAGATGGTGTCGTTAACGTAGGAGTTGGTTTGTGCCCATCCTTAATGGGTACTTTCGATTACCCACCTCCTCATGGTGATGTCAAGTTTATATCAACTCACCACAAGGCTGATATTTTTCACGTCTCATCGTTCCGTACGAATTACTTTCAGGATCCGTGGATTCTTCCTTCCCCATCAGCCACGATGGATGAGATAGGGCACGCCGGCATGTCCATGCCCTTGTCAGCCACTGAAGTAGCGTACTCTTTGGTCCAGCAAGCTTCAGCTACTCCTAATCTGACTCCCGCAAAAGAGTTGGATCCACCTCTAGAGCCTGTCTGGGCTCAGGGTTCTCTCGCCAGCACCGATTCGTTAGACTTAGTCTTGCCTTCTGACGAAGATATAATCGAATCAATGACTAGTCTGGACAAACCTTGGGAAGATCTTCATCACAGATCATATTTCCTCCCAGAGTTAAGCCGAATCGAGGCAGGAGAATTCACTATCACCATGATGGGAGATCAGCCATGTCCTATTAACCTCTTAGCTACACAGGAAATTTATGCTGAGGGAAATATGGTGACTATCGTTGAAACTATACCTATCAATATCTCCTAAAACCCTGGCGTCGTGGAGAATGTCTTCGTCGGAGCGGATTTCTCCCCCGAAGAGATTCAGATTTACGCGGATCTTTTTAAAGAATTTCGCGACGTTTTTTCCTGGTCTTATGAGGAAATGCTAGGCATCGATCCGAAAATAGTTGAACACGAAATCACAACGTATCCTGATGCTAAGACTGTTCGACAAAAACTACGTCCGGTTAATCCTAGGAAAGCAACAGCCATTAAGACTGAGGTTGAGAAATTTCTCAAGGCTGGGTTCATATACCCTATTCATTTGACTCAATGGGTGTCAAACCCCATGCCAGTCGATAAAAAACAAGGCACGATTCATGTATGTACCGATTTTCGTGATTTGAACAAGGCATGTCTAAAAGATAATTATCCAACCCCATTCATCGATCAAATCATTGATGAATGCGCCGATTGTGAAGCCTTTTCGTTCATGGATGGTTTTTCAGGATATAATCAAATCCAAATCAAACCTGAGGACCAACACAAAACGACATTCATTTGTCCGTGGGGTACATTCGCCTATCGTAAAATGCCTTTTGGTCTCAAGAATGCAGGAGCCACTTTCCAGTGGCCATGTATTTTGCGTTTCACGACCTCAAACATATAGTCGAGGCCTATCTAGATGATTTATCATCACGCTCTCACAAGCGACAGGATCATCCCATGCACCTCCAACTAATCTTCGAGCGCTGTCCTTACTTAAGGGTTCACTTGAATCCCAACAAGTGCAGCTTTTGCGTCACGTTAGGACATTTGTTAGGTTTCATCGTTTCAACAATAGGGATCATGGTCAATCCTCCTAAGGTGGAGGCAATAATTTAGTTGCCCCCCCCACGCACAATTTTACAAATTCAAAGTCTTCAAGGCAAGGAGAAATTCTTACGACGCTTCATCGCCAACTATGCCGAAATCACCAAGGGATTTATGCATTTACTGAAGAAATATGTTCCCTTTTTCTGGGACAAAGCCGCTCACCGCTCTTTCGAGGCATTAAAACACGCCCTCACTATCGCACCTCTGCTATGGCCACATAATTATAACAAAGACTTCTTATTATATCTGGGTCCCGCAGAGTCAACCATAGGCATGGTTTTAGTTCAGGAAGATGACTTGTTTTCAGAATACGTGATCTATTACCTGAGCCGAGGCCTCATAGGACCGGAACTTAATTATACCCATCTCAAAAAAATTGCATTGGAAGTCGTTCATGATGTTCAATGGTTTCGTCACTATGTTCTGTTTCGCAAGACCACCGTCGTTGCCATCGTGAATCCATTCCAGTACATGTTGACACGACGAGTTATCGGTGGAAAAATCAATAGATGGATGGTAATCCTCCAAGAATTTGACTTAGACTTCATTTCAGCCAAGTCCAAAAAGTCAATGGTATTTTCAGAACTTATCGCGGAGCTTCCGGTTGAGTCAGGTGATGTTGTGCCTGAGGAATCGCCTATCCGAGGGGATATGTTTTTGATTGAATCTTCAGACCCCTGGTACGGAGATATACTGATCTATCTCTAGACTTTGAAATGCCCCACCTCTACTTCTCGTGATGAGCGTCGGCGGATACGCCATCAGGCCAAGAACTATCTCATACTCAATGATACATTGTATCAGAGAGGTGTAGAATGCATCTTGCGTCAATGTCTCACTCATGAGGAGGTAGTCATAGTGCTCAACGATTGTCATACAGGAGCCTGTAGCGGTCACTTATCTGGGTTGGCAACGACCCAAAAGATTTTACGAGCAGGTTACTTCTGGCCCACACTTATCAAATATTGTATGGAGTCGGTCAAGAAGTGCCATCCATGCCAAATCTTCTCACAGAAGATGAGGGCACATCCAGCTCCCATGTTTCCTGTCATCATAGTTGGTCCCTTCACTAAATGGGGGATTGATTACACTACATGAAACCCCCCATCTGCAAGGGGGCACCGCTATATCATTGTAGCTGTCGACTACTTCACTAAGTGGGTCGAAGCTATGCTAACGTTTAAATATGATGGAGAGACTGCAGCTCCCTTCTTATTTAACCATATTATAGCATGGTTCGGTGTCCCGAGAGAGATTGTCACTGACCATGGCAGTCACTTTCAAAACCAAATGATGTCCAAGTTAACATCAAAGCTTGGGTTACGGAAAGAACATTCCTCACCTTACTATCCCCAAGCCAATGGGCAGGTGGAAGCTATAAACAAAACTCTTAAGACAATTTTGTAGCGAACTATCAACTCAACCAAGTCGAATTAGAATTTGATGTTATACTCGACATTATGGACTTACCGAACCTCAGTTAAGACTGCAACCGGTTTCTCACCTTTCCAACTTGTTTACGGGTTGGAGGTAGTCTTGCCCGTCGAATGTCAAATTCCATCTCTGAAATTGGCAGTACAGTTATTGCCAGACACTTCTCCGCTTGAAGAATAGTTAGTACACCTTGAGCAGCTTGATGAACAGCGTTGCGATGCGGCCCTAGCCAACGAGGCTCGTAAACATAAGGTCAAGTGTCAATATGATAGGTCCGTTCATCCTCGGATTTTCTCTGAGGGTGACCTTGTCCTGGTTTATGACCAAGATAAGGACCCCCTGGGGGAAAGAAAGTTTAAACCCATGTGGTTCGGACCCTTCATTATTAAGGAGGTGTTAAAAAAGGGCGCTTATCATTTGGTCGATTTTGAAGGGAATGCTTTGGCGGAGCCTAGAAATGGGATCTACCTCAAGAAGTATTACTCATAGAATGGTCATTGTGGGTAACTTTTTGTAACATATGTATAGTCTTTGTACTATTACTTTTTACATTTCTTTTAAAACGTTTTATGGACGTGTCATTGATGTTATCTTTCGTCAATATGGCATATGTCAAGAGAGTCTGAGGTGTTCATTGGGTACGCGGACGGTGCTAGTTGACACACGCGGAGGCTTGCCTCCGCAGCTTGGGTAATATTTACACCACAGGGTCAGTTGTTATCTTCTGGAGGTATATGCTTAGGTGACACCACAAACAATGTTGCTCAGTATAGTGCAGTTATTGAGTTGCTTCGTGACGCTTTGTCATTGGGTATCTCTCGTCTCCGGGTCTATCTAGACGCTCAACTGGTTGTGTTGCAGCTAAACAGAATATACCGGGTTCATGACCCAACTTTACACTGACGATTCCTTAGGGTACGTCTCTTGGAACGCAATTTTGATTATATTACATATTTTCATGTTCTTAGGAGTATAAATCAAATCACAGATACTCTAGCTAATCACATTTTAGATTGGCATCTTGCTCACATATAAAAGGATCATGATCATACACATGTAAATACATTTTTGTACACATAATCCATAAAGACACAAAAAAGAAATAAAAACCATATAAAAACATCATAAAACCCTCAGAGTACATAGGTGGGCACAAGAGCCTCAAAAGTGGGAACCATAAATGAGTCACTGGGCTTATGCCCTCAAAAAATATATACATATCGGTGCTCATGGCACATAAAACTATAAAGTCTATTCAGGGCCTATGGGCCCTATTATAATCATATACAGCCTGGCCCAAACGCCTAAACAATCAGACCCATGTCCGAGGTACCCCCACAATATGAGTCCGCAAGGAGGGTGGCAAGTCCTCTATCTCCGCCATGGGAACTGTGTGAGTGAGCGCAGTAAATTTCTGCTCAATCCACCTCAGGACTCTCTCGGCCTCTCCTGCTGGGAGGTTCTCGGCTACTGCTTCTCCTCCAGCAGCGACAGCTGCGGCTTCTGGCCATGGGCGACGCCTGTTCCGTGCATAGTTGGCAGGTCGCACAGGTCCCACATCTGCATGCAATGAACGTTCACCCATCAAAGACTCTAGTATACAAAAACATAATATATATATCGAAAAGACATAAAAATTACATATGCAAACAAAAAAAAACTATAGGTGGAGATTTACCCATCTCCCCTCGCTCCTCACCAGGAGGCACTGGTATCGCTGGATCTCTGGAGAAGTCAATCCCCGCGTATGGGTAGTCCTCCATAGCCGGGATCTGCCATGACAACCAAGCAAAAAAGTCATCGTTGAAGGCCTCTATAGTCCTTCCACCACCCTGTCGTGGCAGTAATGTTGTCCATCTGCATATTGCGGGGAACGTAGCCAGATGTCCTCTTACTGTCAATCGAGGACTAAAACATGGAACTCTCTCGAATAAAAATGAACACAAGATGGTCCCAAACCTGAAGTTCCTCTGTGTCCACTATCTATAAGCTGTCAACTGACCTGTCATGCTCGCTAGTAGTGTGGTACTCCAATCAAAAATTTGTGCATTCATGCACTGGATTGCACAGTTCATCTGTGCGCGTGCAGCCTGATGCACGACTGCGGAGCCGGTAATCCGCCCAATGAGCGATAAAATAGTCTGGAGGGCGAGGCTGGTAATCCTACTAATGGGTATCGAGGAAGATATTTGATTGGTCTTAGCCTCACAATACTCCTCTATCAGCTCCGAGACTTTGCTCGGCCCCGCAGGAAAAGTCTGAAAGTTGACTGGTTCCCCTCTCCTCGAGAGGCCAGTCAAAAAATAAACATCCTTGGTGGTGGGCACCAAGGATTGACCCTCTATCATGAAAGCCTCTGCATCAGGGTGCCAATAGTCAACCATGGAATTCAGTAGCCTCGGTTGTGCGCGCATAAATGGACACAAAAAGAATTTCACTAAACCACACTGCGTCAACACGACCATCACGTTCGGATCTGCGGCCACTAACTCATTGGTGGCCTCGTACTCCCTCTCCCTCCACTGAACATACATCCTACCAACACAACAAAGAAAAAAAGGAGGGCATCAGTACTTGTTTAACTCAATTTTTCCACCGCGCGGGGGGTACCTGCGGCCTGTAGAGGCGACAGTCGTGGGTACCCGCGGGCTGTCCCTAGATAGCCCGCGTTTGCCTAGGGCCGACCTCTTTGAGGTCGACGCCCACCCCCAAAATCAATTAAATGCAATAAGGGAAGTATTGAGTAACAAGACATGGGAGTTTGTACTTACTTGGTCCAAGCAGAAGTCTGTTTTGTCCACTATAGCTCCCGGAATCACGATCTTTGGCAAAGGGGGTCTTTTGGCTCCAGAGTCAATTTCCAAATCAACAATGGTGATAATGAGCTGCCAACTTCTATTTATAGACATTTTGGCCTCTTTTTGTCACTTTTTTGGGCCCCTTTATCAGTTTCTTTATACCAAAAACCATTTAGAGTGATCCAGGAGTTATATGGGAGGGATTTGAGCAGGTATTGGGACAATGTTTATTGAGTTTCAGAAAATAAAAATATATATATTGACAGTCCATAAAAAAATTTCAAAAAATCAACTTGAGCATATAGGGTAGGATTTCATACTGACTGTTTCATCTCGTTGCCTTTTGTTCTTATGACATAGGATTGATCCCATCCGATTGTGGCACGAAACTGTCATATCTTCTTTAGAAGTGTCGCAACTTGGTGGTAGATCTTACCGAAACATGGATGCCCTAGGTAGGTCCTGGTTGCATTATGGTGTCCATGTCGTTTCTAACAACACTGTAGGCTCGGGAGTCCGTATTAGTCTTTCCTGAATATGAGTTTGAGCCTCATTCGAATGGGTATTTTTCACTCTTTGTCTTACCCTCCGGACTCCCACAATATAACGGGTCTCCTTTTAATCCCTTTTCAGACCCTCTAAACATGAAAAGATTGTCGAGCGATCTGGTGATCTTTCATGCTCGTTAAACTAAAATTTGAAGTCATGTCCGTCCGGCGGTAGTTTACCCCTTTTTCGGTTCGGACGATCAACTGTACGAACAAAGGAATACTCTATTGAATTTCCATTCTTTAGAAGAGTATCCTTAGGTAAGATTTTATTCCTTTTTCGGGCCTGAGGAACTAAATCTACGAAAAAGAAACCCCCCCGGAGTCCATAGTTAAGCTCTTTTCAGACTCCCTAAAATTGAAAATATCGTTGAGTGACCTTATTCTTTCACACTCGTTAAAATGGTCCAGAAGAACATTCCTGACGGAGTCCATAGTTAATCTTTTTTCAGACTCCTTAAAAGTGAAAAAATAGCCGAGTGATCTTGTCCTTTTCACACTCGTTAAAATGGTTTTGAATTGACGTCTAGTCGGTGCTAGTTTACCCCATTTTCGAACCGACTAGACTATCTTCGAAAAAGGTACCCCAATGGAGTTTCCTTTTATGCTTTTTTAGACTCTCTAAATATGAAAAATTACCAAGCTTCCCTTCTCTGGGATCGTTAAACTTACATCGAAGGAGGTTACCATTGTGTGTTCTATCAACCGCATTTGCATCCTTTACCCATCAGCCTAGTAACAGTTTTCCTTTGCGTCTTAACACCTTTGGCCACTGGAGGATTTTTCTCGAGTATCATTTCCCTAGAACATCAGTCTTGTCATTGTGCCTTGAGCTTGTATGTTTGTTGTACTCGTTCCTCCATTGTAACGTAATATTCCTTTATTCTTTTTCAAAAGCATCAAAAAGAAAAAAAAAATCAAATATACCCCAAAAAGAGGATGGGAAAAGTATTTTCTTTATTGGAACCATCATGAGTCGCCCTTGGATAAAGCACATATGTTTGTTTGATTCATCAGACTATGGGATGTAGTACGACCTTAGGAAGCTTTGCTCATTATACAGAGTTGTGTCCTCCACCATTTGTTTACTCTTCCAAACATATGGAGAGTTTGTGTTGCCTCCTGCTTCGTAGACTTATGATTAATAGATATGCTGCCTGAGTCTTATCACTTGTCGTGCTATTATCCAAGGGAAGTTTGTCACTAAGCTTGAGTCAACCCCTCTGCAATATGTCTCTTGTCCGCATACCTAGCCATCCTGAATGTCCAATCAAGTCTTTGTTCGAAATCACGGAAGCCTTCAGTCCGATCATCAAGATTATCAAGTCCATAACCGATGAGCCATCGAAGACCTCTGGGTAGTGCAGTCGTACAATCATATTACACTCCTACCCGAGTTTAGAATATTTTGAAGTTGTTACTTGAGCTCTGAAGTATAGCCATCAGGCCGAATCTGCTTCTGAGAGATGGATACGTTACATGTATATCTTTCTGATTTCGAGATGTAGCTTCGCTGTGTATTGTTCGCAGCTACTCTTTATAGTTATTTGACATGGATCTACAGTGTATTTGATTGGTAGCCATGGTTCTATTTCATCCCGAGCATGGGTATGCCCGCCTCGGTGAGACATTTGATATTTTTTACAGACGACACCTCCTGATTCCTGATTCCTGGGCTCACTCATTCAGCATATCAGTACAGATTAGTAAAGAATTGGTAATGTATTTCGGCCATCAGATGCTCTTTTGACCTCACACATTAGGGGGCATCTGTTATAACCCTAAATTTCACCACACATGCTTACCTGGCATTAGGCCAACTCATATCCCTTCCTTGCCAAAGCCATGCTGAATAAACTCTTGAAAATCCTCTTAAATCAAGTAAAATGCGCCCTAAACTACTACTGCACGCGTTGGAACGCTGGCAGGCCTACTACTGCACGTGTTGGAATGCTGGCTGGCCTACTACAGCCCGCGTTTACCTAACAAAGCACAAAAATAGGAAAGTTTCCGACAGAACAAAAAACTATGGGTCAGTTAACTGAAACTCCTAGCCATGCATGGCCGAGAGTTTGTCCAAAGCCCTAGCTCCTTCTAGCCTATAAAAGAAGGGGTAGGGGTACTATTTGGAGGAGGAAAAAGATAGCAAAGAAACTCTGCCCAATTCCTGAATCCATTTGTCCCAACCCTTTAGCCTTTCCTCAAGCTTAAGGAGAATTAAAGCAAAGCAGTTGGAGGACAAAGAAGAGGAGGAGCCCAGGATCAGGATCGAGGAACGGTGGCCGGTATCTATCATTATTGTAAGTTGATTCATCTTGAGATTAATAAAAGAATACTTTTCTCATCCCAATGCACTAATTATTTATATTTTATTTTATTTATGCTTAATCTCTAACCCTCCAGTAGAAAAATAGCATGCATGCGTAGTGTTTTGTCTTGATTGCAGGATTGTCTTTGGAAGGAGCAGCACAAGCAAGCAGACAAAGTGCAATGGAGGATCTACACCAAACATCAGTAAAAAGGTTAGTAGGTCTTTTCCATGCTTGTGTGTGAAAAAGGGGTTAGAGTTTTGGGGTGATAGGTTAAAAGTGATTTCTTTAAGGTCGTGATCTGCATACAAGTTCAGCCCTAGCTTGTTAGTCCGTAGGGTATTATTTCCCAACAACACCTAGGGTTATCGATCCGATCCATCAAATTTGTTGACCTTGACTCTAGGGAGATGGAGGTCACAAGGTGGGGAGTTGGAATGAGAGTGTAGAGGTTGTTTTAAGTCAACACCTTCAATAGAGAGAGGTGGGTGAGAGGAGGAAGGACCCTAGAATTTTGTTTATGAATTTGTTGAGAGCATAATGGACTTTAGTGACTTGGGTACTAAGCTAGGATTGCATTTAGTTCATTTTTACATGAATAGTCAGAACATCCCTATTTTCTTGGGCCTGAAGGGCAGTAAGTTTAGTACTAAGTTTATTATTGGTTTCTTCTTGGAGGGTGGGAGCCATGAGTGGATGAGTGGGCCATAGGGGAAAAAAAATAAAAAATGAGAGGCATCACAATGATTAGGGAGAAAACGGTAATCTGATGAGATAGGTCTCAAATAAGGGTGTGGAAAGGTAACAAAAAAGGTTAAAAATTATTGGTATAACAACAATCAAGGTGAAAAGAGAAATCCAATGATATACGTCTCAAATAAGGGTGCGGGAAGGTAAAAAAAAGGTTAAAAATGATAGGTATCACAACGATCAAGGAAAAAAGGGGAATCCAACGATATAGATCTAAAATAATTTTCCGCAGAGGTAAAAAAAAAAGTTAAAAATGATAGGTGTCACAATGATCTAGGAGAAAAGGGGAATCCAATAAGATATTTCTCAAATAAGGGTGCTAGAAGGTCCCATACCTATTTTTTTTTAAACTTCTCTAGGATTTTACGCAAATCTAAAAAATATCATAGTATAGAAATTCCCAAATTCTTATCAGGAAAAATTGAAATAAATGTATAGTATTTTTCACAACCCGAATGCAGGAAGAAAGGTTGCAGGGCAATTGTAATGATCCCAAGCCAAATTCTTTCTTGGAATCACTAACTACTACTAATTTATTAAGTGCATTAAAGATTCATCAACACATGGAGATCACAATATATTCAAGATGTAGAAGCACAAGCAAAGATCTGACCTTTTTATTATGAGCAATGTAAGATCAATAGAATAGATGGCCGATCTGGCAGAAACCTCAGATGGTCGTACAAGCAATAGATATGAGCTGCTACAAAATGCTCTCAACAATACAAAATAAGCCTCCAAAGGCTGGATATACAATGAATACTTAATCAAGCATATCTGATCCGTACTAATGCTCAACCTCCAAGCTGAAAAGTGCCACGTCCTGCTAGAATGCTGAAGCCCTCAATAAATATGCCCTGCTACCAAAAGTGTTCAATCATCCCGAGAAATATGCCAAATGATAGATCGGGCAACTGTAAGGACAACCCAGATGTCCAAATTCCCAAATCCACTATCAAACCCTATATATATGAATTCTCCACTAAATGGTGTGCCCCACTGGATGACTGAAGCCCTAGATGGTTCATCCCTGATGAAGGAGGCCTCCAAATTCTCTGAAACTCTCCAAGAATATAGATCAGGCTATGAGAATCCTGTGGGAGAAGTTTCGGGCTCAAATCTCAAGTAGATCTCCCTAGATCTAAGTTTTACTGAATCACAGGACGTCCCCTATGGCTCCAAGATGTCCCAATTTGCAGACAAATGTAGAATGATGATAACCCTCCAGAAAATCCCTCAAACAGATGGTCATGCCCCTACAAACAAAACCCAACTGTCGGAATGGCCCCAGGCCCTCAGGATAAGCTGGATCGAACCTCCCTCTAGATGATGGTGCACCCTTGCTGGAAACACAAGAATAGTACGGTCTGCTACCTTCTGAAGCGCTAGATGGAGATGGGATGAGACTAGAATGGTGTGGAGGAATCTTTCATCCCCGAGACCAAGTTGTAGAATGAGGTGAGTGGATATTTCACCACGAGTTGCTCACAAGGGTTTGTACAGCAAAACCCCCAAACTGAATTCTCAAGAGAAATAGAAAATGCTAATCCAAAACCATAATGAGTAATAGGTGTGCCCCAGCCTCTTACTTATACGTTTCCTTCTAATTCTCTATTGAGTTAGGTTAACTCCCAGGGTTAATCTTCTATTCTTCTGTTGAGTTATCTTTTAATCCTTTATCCTTTTCCTTTCTTAAGTCAACTTAAATTATAACTTTTAACTTCTTGACTTTCCCCCCCTCAGTGTAAGACTATGACCTAGTGGGGGTGCCTAGGCCACTGAGTCTCCTCATCACCTCTCTAAGAGGTGGGGGACATTATAGAAATAGATCTTCTATGTTCCTTTTCTGTTTGTAATTTTCACAACATGAATGCAGGAGGAAAGGTTGCAGGGAAATAGATCGTATTTGTTCCTTTTTTGTTTTGTTTCCTTCCCAAGGGTTATGGTTTTCAGGGTTCCTATAGATAAGGGTTTTCATGTTCCATATCTCTCTGATATACATGCGAGGTCCAACAATAGTACTCGACCCAATATCTTAGGGCACTAACTAAGGAGGCTAGACCATACCCTTAGCCATAATACCCAATTACCCAGGTATTGGATAGTATCTTCCTGAGTGTTGTTCTCGGTGGCACTACAACATTGAAGCCGTCAATTAGTTTATCTATGGCTAGTTTTAGGATAGCTAGGGGTATCTCGATATACCAGAGGTACGTGGAAGAATAAGTCCATATACATGTGTTGTTTGATGTGCTACCACTCGAAGGGGAACCAATAAGGGTTACAAGGGTGTCCAACAATGTGAGCTTAAGTACATCTTGTATTTCATGTGTGCATGCTTCCCGACCATGGATTTATGCGTTGAACGAAAGATATATGTATCTTAAAGACACCATAACACGTCTCTACCCTGGAAAAAAAGTTAACCCACAAATCCTGCCAAGGAAAGTGCTTTGATGCCACTTGTTAGGCACCAAATCTAGTATAATAGAAAAAAGTATAAATATTTCAGGGAATACCAATGGAATAACAATAGAGAACATAAATATAATAGTGGAACAAAAAAATATATGGAACCACAACACCAAAATAATACCTTTATTGATAGGAAATAAGTTTCACTTTCCTCTTCGAGGGGGAAACCTCCAACAGAGCAAAGCTCTATTACAATAATTCTCAAGACAAGGATTTCTCATGCCTCCTACTCTTATTTATACTAATTCTGTATTCTAAAGAACATTCTGGGTGAAGATATTTCTAGAAGTGGAAGCTTATGTTTGGTATTCTTACATTGAGATGTTCATATTTATTAAATAGGCCTTATTAACTAATTTCATCCTTTATTAGATGAAAAATATATTATTCTATATATGTGAGGGGTTAGAGAGGTTAGGTCCCTAACATTCCAACAAATATTCCAAGTTCACGTCAAATTTATGGAAGGGATTATTTAAAGGATTTGGAACCAATTTAAATTTTATTACAACATATTACCCAGATTTAGATCGAAAGACAAAGAGGGTCAACCAAGTAATTGAAGAGATGTTGAAAATGTATGTGATGGACAATCCATCTAAATGGGAGGATTATTGTCATTTAGTATAATTTTCATAAAATTATGGGTATTAGGAATGACTGAAAATGATCCCATTTGAAGCATTGTATGGAGGAAAGTGAAATATTACAATGAGTTGGGATAACCCAACAAATATAGTAGTGCTTGGGCCTGAAATGCTCAAGGATATGCAAGAGAAAATTATTAAAATAAAACACAACTTGAAGGCATCCTATGACATGAAGAAGCATTATGAAAAAAAGGTAGAGTAGCCAGAGAATTTCGAGTGGGAGAACATGTTTTTCTAAAAGTAAAACCAAAGAGAATTTCACTAAATTTGGAAAGTTGTCTCAAGTTGGAAACTAGATACTGTAGTCCATTAGAGATACTGTACATTATAGGGAAAGTTCCCTATGTTCTTGCATTTTCATAATTTATTTCATGTATATTTATTGAGAAAGTATATACATGATCCTAACCATGTCATTGATTGGACTAAAATTCAGGTGGAGCTAGAAGGAGACTTTCAGGTCGAACCTATGTGTATCTTCGACCAAAAATTTAAGGTTCTCTAGAGCAAATCCACCATGAAGGTAAAGTTCTAGTGGACCTACTATAGCCCTGAAGACGTGACATGGGATCTAAAATATGCAATGCAGGAAGCATACCTGCATTTGTTTTGAATTTTTTATGTAAAATATGTTTATGTATGAACAACTATAGGGTGATGTGCACCAAGGAAAATGAAAAAATAAAAAGGAGGGGAATGTAACACCCAAATTTTATTCCCAAAATGTAATGTAATGTAAATATGTGAATTAGTGTGTGAGCCAAATAGTATGGTTGAGGGCCAAGGAATGTAAATTACTTAAAGTAAAGTTATAAATAAAAAACCATCGATGTTTGGGATGCAAGATGAACTAAAATAATGGGGGGGGGGGGNGGGTATGACTCTACGAGAGAGGAATGAGAGGGGGATAATGGGGCTAAGGGGGTAAAAAGGGCCAAATACGAGAATAGTATAATATTTTGTTATAACCCAAAGTCATTACCTTAGCTTATGTAAGAGGAATATCAGCCTTGAGATACATGAAAAAGTATTTATGGATGACTTCCTTGACTTCCAAGTGATAATTTAGATACATTCATACTTAATCCCATTTTTTGGAGAGTTTCCATCATTCTATCATCATTTTGTCCATTAATCCATCCATATCTACTAGTATGTATTACAAGAAAAATGGACCCAAGCCTATAAGGAGGATGAATGGTATGACTATTGTGGAAATTTATACTAATCATCCCTATAGATATTGACATTGATATTCTTCTAGACAGTTTATGTTGGAGCCCAGGAAAAGAGGTGCGATAGCCTGAGGGACTAAATTGCAAAGAGGGGGTCCACTTCTCTGGGTTATCTAGACTAAAGGGAGAAAGAGAGCTAGTTATTGGGATGGTTGCATGAGTTATTAGGTTGATAATTTAGTGGGAATTTGGGTTTAGAGAGATTATTTATCATCCTTGTGGACTCATAGCACTGACACATTAGTTTCTTGTTGTAGAAATAATTGGTGCAATAGTTCCTACGACTAGGAGGAACATCGCACGTCAACAACTAGTCGGTGTCTTTCATTATTAAAGATACTTGCTCTATTATTTATTATTTTATGTTGTTTATGATGTGTAAAAATGAGATTAATTGATGTATTTTTAATTATTAGTTCTTCTTATATATATATATATATAGATAGATAGATAGATAGATAGATAGATAGATAGATAGATATATATATATATATATATATATATATATATATATATATATATATATATATATATATATATATATATATATACATACACTAATTCACATGATTCTATTAGTCATTATGCATGTAGAATTTCATCATATGATGGGGAAGAATAGTGATATGGTGTTAGAGGTAATAATATGGTGAAATTTGTGGAAATTGGGGAAAAGTTCCAAGTACCCCACCATCCCAACAGGTATCATGGTGGTTGGGTACGTTACAAATATGTGTTAAGGCATAAACATGGCAAGGAGGAAACACCAAACTTAAGTCCTAATAGAACCTTCTTGAGTTCGACCTCCATGAAAAAAACTTAGAAACCACAACATGAGTCCTCTCCAAATATTATTTTGCATATGAATTGAATAAGGGGACCATTATGGGGTATTGGGTATATTGGATGGGTTTTGAATCCTTATCATTAGCAAATGGAGGGAAACAAGAGCCTTCCACTCTAAACATTTCTTCTAGGACTCAATTTCCATGTACAAGTCCTCAAGCTATCACATATTATCTATATAGCATATCATTCAACTACAATAGGATATGGGTGCCACAAGTTTTATAAACCAAAATAAAAAAGAGTCAATGAATACAATCCACTTCTAGGGGGAAACCTCCTTTTAAAATATATACAATTCACAAGACAATATGAAATGCATATACAAATGAATCTCCTTTATTATAAATAATAGATAAAGTGAGAATGTTGTGACCTACCTTAATCCAAGATAACCATAACTAATAAACTAGTAGTAAATGAGTGTTAGGGACTTAACATATGTCCTTAGGGGAATTAGCACATCCCCTTTCTTTTAGAAAATATTTTCCCTCAAATATTGTAATTGAGGGTGTTTCTTCATGAACAACTCATGTTCCCAAATAGATTCTTCTGGAGGCATATTTTTCCACTTGATTAGTTACTTCATAATGGTTATATTATGAAGAGGTATAGAGCATTGATCTATAAATTTTTCTAGTTCAAGAATCAAATAATTCTAGAATCTTTGTCTTCACTACCATAGTTTTCCCAAAAACCTTTTTTAGGAAAGATACATGAAAAAACTTATGTATGTGAGAACAAGGAAAATCTAACTTATACGACACCTGTCCAATCTTGTGAATAGTCTTGTATGGTCCATAAAATTTTGGAGATAATTTATTATTCTTGTTTTTATTGAGAGTAGATTGATTATAAGGTTGTAGTATACAATATATCCAATCACCCTCCACAAGTTGTCTTTCACTTTGATGTTGATCTTCTTTCTTCTACATCCTATTTCATTCCATTTGAAGGTTTTCCTTAATAATTGTCAAAGTTTCTATAGTATTCTCCATGTGTGGCTCTAGTTCCTACACTTTGGACTTGTCCTGCAAAATGTATGAGATACTAGGACCTGGATATCCATAAATGTCTTAAAATGGGGACATATTAGTGGATGTGTTATAGGTGGTATTATACCACCATTCTGCTAAAGCAATCCACTTCACCCATTGATATTTCTTCTCTAAAGAATAACAACATAGATAACCCTATAAACATTTTTTAACTATTTCAGCTTGGCCATATATTTGTGGATTATATGTTGAACTCGTAGCTAATGTTATTCCACTCATCTCCCATAATTGTTTCCAAAACTTTCTTGTGAATTTTGGATATCTATCACTTACTATTAATTTAGTAAATCCATGAAGTTAATTAATTTCCTTCATAAACACTTATGCCACAGTGCCACTTGACTTGTCATATATGTACTTTAAATTCCTTAAAAATGTGCATATTTTGTAAGTCTACCCACTACTACGAAAATGACATCCTTACCTTATGATTTCAACAAACCTGCAATGGAATACATTGATATAAATTCCCATATTTTATTAGGTGTTTGTAAAGGATGAATTAAACTTGGAGATTTTACCGTCTCTCCTTTATTTATTTGGAAAACATGACACTCTCTTACAAATTTGTGAATATCTTTCTGTTAAATTTTTAATTAAAATGAAGTACCAAGGCAAGTGTTTCTCTTCCCTAGGCACCTAAGGGGAGAAATTGCCGAATGTGGGTCTTAGTCAAATTAATTTGTGAGATGCAAATTAAAAGATAACTTTATGATTACAGTGAGGGTGAGTGAAGAGACACCAAATCTCAGCCACCCATCTAATCTAATCTCAGTCGTTAGATTAGAAAACTCCTCACCTTCCCTCATGAGGTTGATTAAGGCAAGTGGGCGCACCCATTCTTGGGTAAGAAGCAAAAGAAATCTTGGTGAGAGGAAAAGAGGCTCTTGGCGAGATGCCAAGAGCAAGAGGAGCTGAAGCATTCTTGTTGAGAGAACAAGAGGAGCTGAGGCATTCTTGTTGAGAGAACAAGAGGAGCTCAAGAATTCTTGTTGAGAGAACAAGAGAGAGAAAGAGAGAGGTTGAGCTGAGAAAAGAGAAAACATTTGCCGAAGGAGAGCATGCATCCCAAAGCAAAGAGAAGTATGGATTTCAGACAGCAAGGAAGAACAGGTTGTACCGTACGGATTTGTGGAGGTCATACAGCATGTAATGTGCACAGAAATTGAGGAGGACAACAGTTGCAATTTCTAAGAGTATTGGCATGCATTCCAAGGCTGCCATACAACATTTGTTGGCACAGAAATTGAGGTAACTGTTGTAATATATTTCTGAGTGTATTTTCATACAGTCCATACAATCTTAGCAGAGTTTTGGCACAAATTTCATGACAGTCCGTACAACATTAATTGTCGTACAGTTGTACGAATTTCTGGTTTAGAAATTGAGGAGCAAAGCTACAGGAATGTCCAGATAAGTTTGTGTAAATATCTGAAGATGAAAATGCTGTAAAAGAATTTCTCAAAAGCTCATAAATAATACAAATCCCTCTCTCACTGGTTTTCCCCTTGTGGGTTTTTCCAGGGTCAAAGTTAGACCGAAATTCTTTGTGTCTATATTTTTCTGAGTTTTGCATATTGCTGATATTTTATTTCTGCGTTGAAAACGATGTTCATAATCCTCATGTTTCAGTTCTGAAATTTATTTTCTGTTAAGTTTTTTAGATGCTGAAACACCAGGCTGTAGCATATGCTGAAACACCAGGCTGTAGCATATGCTGAAACACAGTACTGAGTATATGCTGAAACACTAGGCTGTAGCATATGCTGAAACATAGTGCTGAGTCTTATGCTGAAACAACACTGTGAGCAGATGCTGAAACACCAGGCTGTAGAATATGCTGAAACATAGTGCTGAGTCTTATGCTGAAACACCACTGTGAGCAGATGCTGAAACACTAGGCTGTAACATATGCTGAAACAGTGCTGAAACTGAGTTTGGCATTTAAATTTGACTGAAAAATTAGCGAGACTGAAACTGGGTTGGGATTTTGAAAAATTAACATGGTATCAGAGCTGAGTTGAAGAGAGGCAGAAATTTCAGCAGACAGAAAGTTGGGACAACAATCA
>ML777905.1:341829-367570 GCA_009831015.1 Picea engelmannii | reverse complement strand
TTTAGATGCTGAAACACCAGGCTGTAGCATATGCTGAAACACCAGGCTGTAGCATATGCTGAAACACAGTGCTGAGTATATGCTGAAACACCAGGCTGTAGCATATGCTGAAACATAGTGCTGAGTCTTATGCTGAAACACCGTTGTGAGCAGATGCTGAAACACCAGGCTGTAGCATATGCTGAAACATAGTGTTGAGTCATATGTTGAAACACCGTTGTGAGCAGATGCTGAAACACTAGGCTGTAACATATGCTGAAACAGTGCTGAAACTGAGTTTGGCATTTAAATTTGACTGAAAAATCAGCGAGACTGAAACTGGGTTGGGATTTTGAAAAAATAACACTTTCTTCATTCCTTCCCCATTTTTATTTTATTTTTTTATCCTTTGATATATTTTAAGGAACCCAGTAAATGTCCTACCATTGTAGATTCATGAGACTCCCTTAATATGTGTTTCTTCAACTTTTATTTAGGCCATAAAATTATTCTTCCCTTGTACCAAAGGATATCTTTCTTCCAATCCCAATGTTCCATAGAGTTCATCCCTTCCTTTATACATTGTATTTTATGAATAATATTATTGTCATTTTTCCATTCCTTCCAAAATTCTTCCAACCAAACAAGAATGGAAGATATAATGGAATATAAACTCAAGGATTCCTATATTTTGGAAAGGGAAAATTCTACCAAACAATCCTTCCCCTTTTTGTAAATTATTTCAAAATTAAACCCTTTCATTTTTTCTACCCATTTTTGTTTCTCTTTTGATGAACATGTTTGCTCCAAAAGGTACTTTAGCTATCATGGTCTGTCTATACTTCAAAATTTCTTCCAATGAGAAAATGTCACAATTTTTTATTGCATGTAAACTTTCTGCCATTTATTTTTCATGTGTATAATTCGCCAACTCATTTCCCTTTAATTGTTTACTTTCAAAGGCCAATAGTCTCCCTTATTACATCAATACCACTCCAATTCCTTGTCCTGATGCATCACATAAACTATTAATCTTTTACCAAAATAAATTGTTTCCAATAATGGTGTAGAAGATATGGAATCCTTTAAGAGTGGCAATGCCAAGGTAACCTATTCCTTCCATAAAGATTATTTTTCTTCAAGAGATATGTGAGTGGGTCTGCAATGTGTGAATAATTATTAACAAATTTATGATGATATCCTATAAGACCCAAAAATATTCTAATAATCTTTATGTTCTTAGGAATAGTTCATTTTTTAATATCTTGAATCTTTTGAGGGTCCACCTTAACCCCTTCACTTGAAACAATATGGCCCAAATACTCTACTTCATGTTTCCGAAAATAACATTTGGATATTTTTACATAGAATTGATTGTTCTACAGAATTTGTATGAATTTATCCACACATTTAATGTGGTATTCCCATGATTTTCTATAGATAAGTATATCACTAAATAAAACCAACACAAACTTTCTAACTTGGGGTCAATTTTTTTTTTCATAAGGCTTTGAAAAGTAGAAGGAGAATTAGTTAACCCAAAGGGCATGACCAAGAATGCATAGTTCCTTTTATTTTTTTTGAAAGATTTTTTGGAAATGTCTTCCTTTCACAATATGATTTGGTGGTATCCTAATTTAAGATACAATTTTTTTAAGTAAGACACTCCATGAATCTTGTCTAATATCTCATCAATATTTGAAACATGAAATTTATCCTTGATGATGATTTTGTTTATATATATATAATCAAGACACATCCTCCAAGAATTATCTTTTTTTTCTCACCATAACTATCAAAGATAAAAATGAAATCCTACTTGGCTAAATAATACATAAATCTAGCATGTCTTGCACCATTTTATTAATCTCCCATTTTCACTTATGAGGATATTTATAAGGCCTTTTATTAGGAGTATTAATTCCAGGTATTAGTTCAATTTTATTTTCATGATCTCTATATGGAGGTAGCCCTTTAGGAATTTCTTGGAAGACTTTATGGTGCTTTTCCATGGCGTATTTTAATTCATCTGAAATATTTTCATCTTATTGTTTTCCTTCTATAGAATAAATTCTAACCACAACCCCCCATACTACCCTTTTCTAATATATTTTCCATTCTATGAGAGATGAGGATTTTAGAAGGTCCCAATTTTAACCCTTTAAGTTCATATTGAATTCCTTTCAATTCAAATCTCATGAATAATTCACTATAGTTTGTAGAAATTGTATGTAATGTTCTCAACCATTGAATCCCCAGAACCACATCTACTCCTCCAACAGGAATGACATACATTGTGATTTCTAATTTATAGTCTTCCATACTAAGTTTAATATTGTGTAATTTTCCTACATGATCAATACTCCCTCCATTAGCCACCAAAACCTGAAAATTTGTCACTGAATACACAAAACAATTGAGGCTCTTTGGTAATATTTTATCAATGAATTTATGGGTAATAATTGAGTCAATAAGAGCTACATCCTTTTGCTTCTTAATGTATCATATAATCTTAAGGGTTTGAGGTGTCGACAAACCAACCAATGCATGAATATATATTTCACATCTATCATTTTTTATGCATAATTTCTACATCTTTTTCCTATTCTTTTAAGTTCACAAGTTGTTCTTCATCCCTTTGTATATATTCATCCATTTCTTCTTCATCATTATTCTCCAAGGTGAAGAAATTTTTTTCCTAACATGTATGACCTTTTGACCATTTATTATTACAACCAAATCATAGTCATTTTTCTATAGTTTCATCCATTTTCTTCGGTGATATTATAGTAGGTTGAGGTAGGGTTTCCTTATGAGCCCCTAATCGGTATCCGCCTACTACATATGTTCATGTGATAGGCTTGTGTGTAGATCTATTCTTGACTTGAATATGATGAACAAATTTCATAGCCTCCATAATATTTTGAAGATATTTTAAGAAAATATCATGTTTAATGTCTTCCTTTAATCGACCCTCATAATATTCCAACATATGTTCATCACTTATGTTATCCGCCATTGTGGATAACACCTAAAATTCTGAATTATAATATTGAATATCACCCAACTTCTTGACTCTTGTTAATTGACTAAAGTAGTCGTGTTCCCAAACTTTTCCTTATTGTGCTTGTAAGTGTATTTTCAATAAAATCCAAGTATATTGTGGCTTCCTTGTGAGTACCCATTGATACCATTTAGGGTTTTATCTCAAAGTAAAAAGTTTCTAAGGAATTCATTTTCTTATCATCCATAATATTATGCAATTCAAAGTATTTCTCTATTTGTTTCACCCATGGAAAGACTTCTATTCCATCAAACTTATTTAATTCAACCTTCGGAAATTCGACACCCTTAGGAACCCATCCATAGTTAAGTATACTATTAGAGTTAAATCCACCTGAAAAATGATTCTTATTGGAATCTTGTTTCGCATGAATACTACCTTTATTTTATTGAGTCTCTTCAATTATAGTGTCACTTTTAGGAAGCCTCCCATCCATATTTTGTATGATATTCGACATGGAGTTTTTCAATTCTTCCATATTCTTTTCCATTTGATCCCTATTTTCATCCTTCTTCTTTTCCATTTGATCCCTATTTTCATCCATCTTCTTTTCCACTTGATCCTTATTTTCATGTATATTATTTTCTATATGTTCCATCTTCTTTTCCATATCTTGTATTTTCCTTTATTATTTTTCCATATCATTACTTTTTATTGACCTACCACTCAAATCATTAAGTTGTTCCTCCAATTTGTATAACTTGTTATGCATATCCTCATTTTGTTCATGAGTTATGTATGTTATTTTTGAAGGTTTACTTAGTATTGTATTTTTTTTTTGATCCATGTGGGATAACAGTAATAATAATTCTCTAGTTTATCTTTATCACAAATTTTTAATCACCAAAAATTGATCTTCCAATAAACATGAATGCCAATTGTAAGTTATGTACCTTTAAAAACTTTGATGGGAGATTATATTTCTAGTTGTCCTTTGTCCTTATATAAATCTGCTATTTTGGCCCTTTTGATTCTAAAACTTTAGTTCGTAGTACTCTAATTTTTTTTCTCTTCAATGTCACAGGTCTGATAAAAATTTGATGTGCTAAGTGAAATTTGTGGTAAATTTACCAAAACATGTTGAATTTTTACCATTTCTATATAAAGATATTGTATGGAATTCCACATGTCCAATATTTCATATCTATTTGTGAAATGTTTACCTAGAATACTTTGGCTTGTCTTGTTTCCAAAGAAACTAGTGGCACTCAATTTCAAATTTTAAAAATTTAGATATGCCACTTATACCAACATCACATATTTGATACCCCCGGATGGGGTGACAGGTGGAGCGATCGTGCCAGATGGGAACGAGCCGAGACGCTACGTAAATGCATCCACCGGCTCGTATTACTCCAGCCATTAATCCGCATGTATACGCACAGGAGATATCTCTTGAGAAGGTCCCTCGCGCGAGTGCAAGGTACCTCTCCCCAGAGCACTAACCAGCAGGTAATAATGGTGAGGTTTAATGCCATGGAAATGATAATTATGTTGATAGTAGAGTTCGTTGTTCGAGTCACAACTGCAGGCGGCATTTTGCTCTGGAGAGCTTACTTTTCACAGACGAACCAGTGCTGCAAAGGCCTCATCCCAGATTCTTGGGTGCAGAGGTTGCACTTAGAAACTCAGCCTCCCCTCCGCAACAACTTGACAGACACAGGCCGTATCAAAATTCTACGCAGGGTACCCGTCATGCCTCAAATTCGAGGGAGACCGCGACGAGGGGCGGCCTGGTATGCTGCGGAGTCCAGGCGCAAACAAAATAAAAAATTTGAGAGAGCTATGGAAACTGCCACTCGACAAAGGAAGATCAAACTGCGGATGCCCCCAAGGGTGTTTGTGGAAGAAGTCATATCAGCAAGCGGCCCGCCAAGCCCTCCCAGGCACCCTCTGTTCATGTTTCCAGAGAACTGGAACCCAAGCACAAGCTTTGGCTCCCATGGCCTCCATCAACCTGTAAGCGAGGGGCCCAGCCCCTCCACAGTCACTGCTGAGAGGCCTTACACTCCCTGCTACGTGGTAGAGGAGATCCCCCCTGAGGCCACCAAGGAGACGGAGGCTACAGGGCAAGAGCGCCAACCACACAGGACAAAGGAGGCAGATGAGGACACCCGCAAGGATAGCACGACCATCCACCGCTTGGAGCAGCCACCTGTTGCAGAATGGGATTACCTCAACCTCGTTTTCGACATCAGAAGCAAAATGGACGATCAAATCTTCCGCCTGGCACAAATAGATCAGCGGATCGACATGTTCTTCGCTGCACACTCTCGAGCATCGTCCAAAAAGCAATGCCCGACCTACGCGTGCACCTACACGTTCCCTGCGAGATGGAGGCACTCCGAGGTCTAGGACAAGTTGTTCGGCTCAAGGTTCCATCATGTTTAAAACTCTACTCTGGTTTTTGTGCTATGGTTATACCCCTTATGTTATCTAGATATTATACTATCATAGTTCTAGTTAGAATAACCAGCCTTTAGGCTGTGATTATCAGTCCTGGTTTCCTTCGGGCGGGACATAGCACTGTTAACTCTGTAAATTTTTCCACCTATGCATACAGTGTGACACATGGACATGGATGCCCATCTGTCCCGGTTTCCTTCTTAGGTGGGACAACTGGCATCACTCACAGTCTTGACGTTTGTATTTTGATCATAGCAATATAACAGGTACTGCCTTTTTTTACTTAAAAAAAAAAAAAATCACATATTTGATACTAGTTTTAGGAATATTAGAAGGTCCTCAATCACACATGATATAACTAAGAAAGTATAACTTACTTCATGATGTTTCCTCAATAGCCTCAAAATAACATTTTTTTAATCATTCCAAAAAAAAGTAATAGAAAAAATTCCAATATCACTCATTTGAAATTGATTTCAGAACTAGTCACAAACCCTCACTTCCATAGGATATATCTCATAAAGTATAATGAACCAGCACCTAAAATTTTTACCATCTGTACCTCACTATGTATCAACAATATCCTCAAGATTTTCTTTCTAAATCATCCCAGAAAAAAAAAAATTATAGAAAAAATTCCAAGGTGTCTTGATTGAAGGAGAAAAACCTTAGGATTATATTCTCTAATACCAAATGTTATTTAAAACGAAATCCAAAATAGTAAATGAATACAATAAAATTTGAGGGGAAACCTATTTTTACAATATCCCCAATTCATAAGACAAGATGAGCTTCCTATATAAATGAATCTCCTTTATTATAAATAGTAGATAAAGTGAGCATGATGTAACCTACCCTAAGTCGACCTAGCCATAACAAGTAGACTAATAGTAAATGAGTGTTAGGGCCTTAACATAGGGCCTTAGGGACCTTAGAAACAACTAGATTATTTTTTTACCAACAATGGATCTTGAGGTCTAACCAAGGTCAAGGGTGAACAACAAGGGATCTAGATGATGTTGAGAATGAAATGGGATACGAAAAAAACTATAAAAAAGAACAAAAAAATGCAATGAAAGACAAATTATATTAATGAATAAAATAGAAAAGTATTTTATAACACAAACTCGCTACAATGGTGGTATCTTATCTCCAAAGAGAAAGATATGTCGACTATGCTTAGTCACAAATAAGCATTAAATCACACTCCACTACATGCTTAAAGGAACTCCTTAAACTTTATTGTATATGAGAGAGTGAGAGGAGAATAATTACCATGATACATGTGGGACAAATTTTTCTATGTTTACAAAATTCCATAGGCATGTAAAACACTAGAAATTTTCGGGAGGTCACGCATCCCAGTACCACTCTAGCTGAGGTGCACTTAACTATGGATTTATAATGGGATTTGGTGCATTAACGTTGTAATTACAAATGGAGATGGAATTACATTACATTCCCCATAAAAAGGGTGAATATCATCATTTATCAAAACCATAGGCTCAGACACATTGATTCAATGGAGAAGGTGGATGGACACAGAGATCCACCTAGATCAATCCTTCTTGCTTAGGAAGAAATGGTCCCCATTGCATCAAGTTCCCTTGAGAGATGGGGAAACTTATGTTGAATCTGAACTTTGGTTAGCCACTTACCTTGCTGAAGTAATTGTGCTACTTTTACTTGTCTTGTGGAAGGATGTCATGAACCTATTGGTGGAGGTGTTTAATCTATTAAACAAATATCGCTACATTATCTTCCTTGGTTTGAGTGTGGGAGGAATCTATCAATGAACATGCAACAAGAAGAGATTTTTATTAGGGGATAATGGTTGGAACCCTAATAACACCTAAAAAGGTCCATGACCAATGGATCTATGTTGAACATATGGAATAATCTCATTCTCTAGAAGGGAGTGTCTATATATTGGATCATTAGGTAAGGGAGCACCAAGAACCAAGTCAATTGAATGTGAGACATGGTAGTGTAGAGGCACCCCCGTAGGTGAAACAAAAAAAAAATCATGCTCCTCTATAATATTGTTGACATGCTTCTACTATATAGAAAGGTCTTGGTATGAGGTCATAGTGGTTGCAATGACCTTTTGTTAACCTTCTAACTAGATCATGAAGAGGTTAAACTTTGTGCTCTGAGATATTTCTTTGTAGTACTTTTTTGTTGAGATCAATGAAGTGGAAATAGTTGGAGCTACCTCTGGTACCCTATAGAGTTGACCTCCCAGAGTAAAAATGACACTACAATTCCAAGACTCGTAGATAGTGTGACATATCCACATATATGGTTGTCCTAAAAGAACATTACAGACTTCCAGTGGGGAAAAAACACATAGTACCTCTTCCTTGAAGGGCTTGATGTTGTAGGATAAGTGGCACTACTGGCTGACATAGATGTCTTGTCCCTAACTCAATCATGTGATTGTGTATGGTTGGGGGTGTGGAATAATTTCCAACTTAAATCTCTTAACAACCTCATCTAAGATTAGGTTCTTCTGACTCCCACTGTAAAAAATGAAATGAAGTGGGGTCCTCTTTACCCAAATATTCAAGTGGAAGAGGCGCTCCCCCTCCTTAGGCTCCTCTAGTTCTTTTGGTTGTATTTTTGTGGCTGTTGGGGTATGAAAAGGTACAGATATTCTCCTCATTTCCATGATTTATGATATCATCTTGACTGACTTTTTTGTTACTTAGGGATAAAATAGGATAGGAAATGATTAAAATGTCTTCTAGAACTATCATTGAGTTGAAGTTCATAAATTCTAAACTATGGTTGAAATTGTTTGATTTTGTTACAGGAATGGGTAAACTTTGGTAAACTCATGATAGCATAAGAGATTTCAAAGATGCACAAGCTATTGGAGGTTAAATATATGGAACATAAGGTAGTTTTAAGAGAGATTAGTTCTCTATTTTGTAAACTTCATAAATAGTAATAGCGATCCTGAGGATCTCTCGATCCCCAGGATAGCTTAATTTACCCATATTTTGTAATATATAAAGGGTAATGAATCTTGGAAAGGATAATCTAAGAATTGTATCTAAGAATTCATAATTCAGAATTGCTTTGCGCAAACAGTTTCTGTAAATGTTGTCTCAATTATGGAATTAATAAAGGTTTTGAACGTTTCCATCATTTTCGTATACTGAGTTTCTAGTAACAGTGCTTTTGAGGACCGAGGGCGCAGTCTATTACACATGGTTTTGGTCAATCTGGTGATGTCTCTACAAGTGATTTATTCAGGCTCCCACAAGGAATTTTTTCCTGAGAAAAGTGATTGTTGTCTTCTTCCAAAAACACATTTTTAAGATGAGTTCACAGGTTGCCTATATTACAGGGTGCGAAAATCCTTCATTCTCGTAGGCAAGCCACACTTAGGGTGAGAACTGTTCACATTCTACTCTATAGGTAGGGTGTGAACCTATTTCAAAGCTTGGAAAAGAGAAGAGGTCATGAAGGTTCTAGAAGGGAATCTTCTAGAAGATGAGTTGGCATTCGCATGGTTGGCATCCTACTGACTTCTCAGATTTAGTGGGATCATCCTCATCCATGTAACCATCCCTCCTTCTCCTATATATTGAAAGGTTTCTCATGGAAAAGGTTAAGCAAGATTGAATGAAGAATTGGTGAGAGAATTGTGTGAAGAACATTGCGGGGACAAAAGATTGAGGACTCTATTTGGTCCACCAAGTTGTATTGGATCTTCTTCATGCAAATGTAGAGAAAGTGTGTGTGTTGGAACCAAGGGTCACTAAAAGGAAGCTTGCGACATCAAGGTGATCCAGTTGTATCTTCTAATTTCATTTAATATAATACAGTGGCATGTCCCTTTCCCATAAAATCACTCTTATTTTATTGCATAACTCCTTGTTCATATGCATAGGTTGACATTGAATATACTTTTCTATCTTCACTTTGGTTGGTTTGTGTTGTCTTGGACCTGATTTCACAAGAGAACCGAAGCAAAGTGGGAACAATAGAGACCTAAGGAAGTGATATAAAGGTATGTCACTCATTTATTCTTATTAGTAGATTCAATGACTACAACTTAGGGAAAGAGTCATGTCCTATCCTGTTTTGTTCTAGATACAGGTGGATCTAGGGAGATCTGTTAGTGTCTTCACCTACCAATTTATCCGATAACATAGTCTGAAGGGGTTATTGTCTCAATCTTTATTTTATCAGTTGATTTATGTTTCGAACTTTAAATCCTTTTTTATCATCATTAAGATAATGCATAAGAGTGTTAATGTTTTGATATTGTTGCTTGTATAAGATAGATGCTTCCATTTGAATTTTGTTGATTGCTATTCCAAATTCCATTTTTTGTAGTTTACTACTTGACATTTCCTCTCATTTTCACATGAGTTGTTCCTTTCAATTAAATTAGCAATTGTTGTTCCTTTCCGTTAAATTAGCATTTGTTGTTTCTTTCACTTAACTAGCGTTTGTTGTTCCTTTCCGTTAAATTGGCATTTGTTGTTGCTTTCTCTTAACTAGTGTTTGTTGTTCCTTTTGCTTAGTTAGAATTTGTTGTTTAATTACTATTCTGTCTCAATTTACAGTATTCAGTTATTTCTTACCAGTAGATTAGATAGTCATCAATAGATCAACTTATTTTCATAGATTCAATTCTTGTTTCTTAATTAGACCAATTCATGCCTTTAATATCAGATTCAATTCTTGTCTCTTAATTAGATCAATTGAGTAATTCAATTCATGCCTTCAATTCATAGCACATTATAGATCAGATTTCAATCATGTTCAGTGGGATCTTATCTTTAGAAACTTAATGACTATGTGAGGAACTTGATTGTTGATAAACTCAGATTTTCTCTAACTACACGATTTTAGCCTCTATGATCTGTCTGCATATACTTTGTTGATATTCTTGAAATAGAAGATGAATCCTTGGGTTGATAAATTAATGTTAAATTAAAGTTTGTTTTTAGGACATTTTTAGAGCCCAACATTTTGGCATCGTTGTTAGGGAGAGTGTCAAAGATAACATAGGTTGTGTCTCTCGAGGATGAATTATTGAAGATGGAAGGTAAGAACCTACGCAGACAATAAATAAGATGCTTATGCCAGTGCCTACCTCCAACTGATATTTAGAGGTTATATAGGTGCTTTTGAATTTTTTTTGTGTGAAGTGTGTATGACTAAGAAAACAAATCCTGAAAAATCGAAACCCCCACAAAAAAATACCAAAGCCCAGGGTTCAATGCTCCCTGGGAGAAGCACTTTCATAGATGATATCATCCGAAAAGAGGATTATCAAGATTTGGTTGGAACTAGGAAAGGATCTACCCGAATCCCTCAGGCAACAGTTTCACTAGCTGCAGCCCACGCTGAGATTCACAGCAAAATGGGAGGGACTGAGAAAATATTTCAAAGCACAGATCTTCCACCCCTCAACCCTTTGCACGAGGGAAATTCTCGTAACCTGGAGGAAGGAGAAGGAGAAACTAGTGGGGTTGACAAGGAAAACCCATCACCATCACCTGAATCTCCTGTTAAAGGAGAAATCATACTTGAAATCCTAGATAGAGTTAGTGAAATCAAATCCCCTAGGGGATCAAGTAATTATTAATCTTTATGCCATTATTATAGTTCTTTTCATTTCAATAGATAAGAGTAGTATAAGAACAAGATCATTGAGAAATACACATTCACAAGAGACACAACATTTATCCTGGGAAACCCTCTAGGGGAAGAAAACCCAACAAAAACTTCCTTATCATAAATTGCTAATACAATGTTCAAGAGATAACTCAAACCAATATAGATAGTCCTACCCAAGAGATGTGTCACTCTTCTTCTCCTCTCTCCAACTGGTAATTGCAGCTTGCCTCTTAAGAAAATGAGCAAGTGAGTTGTGTGGTAAAGTGAGGCGCTAACCTCTCTATATATACAAGACTGACACGTGTGAAGGGGTTTCACTGGCAGGGCCAACCTCTCACTTTGGGTGGGTAAAACCACCTTTAGTTTAATTCTGGGTCTCAATAATAACTATTGGGGACGACTTATTATTCTACCTATTACAATTGTCGATGACCAATCCGCAAAAGGAGATTTGATCCTAATACAATTACCGACATGATTAATCCACAATGGGGATTAATCCTAATAATAAAATAACAATAATAATAAGAATACTTTTCGCAGTTACATTATTTCAACACTCCCCCTTAACAAGAAGGGTCTTCTTCAACAGCATCAGGCGAGGGAGGTCTACATCATCAGTGGCATCAGGAGGACAGTATCATCAATATCATCTTGAAACATTGGCTAGCATATTTATGAGTCATCATAAGTTTTCTTCATCGGTAGCATCATCATTCTCGAAAGAATTCCATCATCATCTTCATCAAAATGTATCAGTAAAAGTGATACCTCATCACAACTCTAGGATGGCACATCACAATACTACAGTGGCTCAATGTCACAGTGGTTAAGTTGGTAGCTCAGTGTCAGTCACATATTGCTTTACGTCTAGCAATGAGGTCAGAAGCAAGGAATCATCTTGCTTTACGTATAACAACTAGGTCAGAAGCAAGGAACACATCATCATCTCGCTTTACATCTAACAACTAGGTCAGAAGCGAGGAGTCATCTTGCTTTACATCTAACAACAAGGTCATAAGAAAGGAATCACACAGCATCAAGATTTACATCTAATAGTGAGGTCAAAAGCAATGACTCATCTTGCTTTACGTCTAATAGCGAGGTCAGAAGCAAGGAACACACAACTTCATGCTTTATGTCTAACAACAAGGTCAGAAGTAATGACTCATTTTTATTTAGATCTAACAGCGAGGTCAGAAGAAAGGAACACACAACATCATTCTTTACATCTAACAGCGAGGTCAGAAGCAATGACTCATCTTTATTTATGTCTAACAGCAAGGTTAGAAGCAAGGAATGAATATATATACTCCCCCTTTTAGGGAGGGTCCTTTCGGACTATACCAAGCTTATCTCGAAAGTGTTCAAACTTTACATGAGATAGAGGTTTGGTAAACACGTCAGCAACCTGTTCATCCATGCTAATGTACTGGAGCTTCAAGGCTCCTCTCTGTACCATGTCGTAGATGAAATGATAGCAGATATCTATGTTCTTCGACCTATCATGGAATATAGGATTCTTTGTCATCTTCATGTAGCTCTCGTTGTCACATAGAATCATGGTTTCTCTGATCTCC
Source organism: Picea engelmannii (assembly GCA_009831015.1). Lineage (NCBI taxonomy): Eukaryota > Viridiplantae > Streptophyta > Pinopsida > Pinales > Pinaceae > Picea > Picea engelmannii. The sequence goes on along the minus strand of ML777905.1, from coordinate 354,898 downwards.
AAGTCAAATAGGCCAGTCAGCAACTTTTGAAGCCATATAGCTTCACATCTAGTAGAGCATGCGGAAATGTACTTTTCTTCCGTTGTACTGAGAGAAATACTGGATTGCTTCCTACTCTGCCACAAGATCATGGCTGATCCCAAACTGAAACAACATCTGAAAGTGCTTTTTCTATTAGCAATGCTTCCTTCCCAATATGCATCATTATATCCACTCAATGAGAAGTCATGATCTCCATCATAGCTGAGACCATAATCCATTGTACCTTTAAGGTACCTCATCACATGTTTTGCAGCCACTAGGTGAACACGTCTAGGCTCTACCAGAAACTGACTTAAGGTGTTCACTACAAAATAGATGTTTGGTCTGGTTTTTGTCAAGTACATCAACGATCCAATAATATGTGTGTACAGTGTGGCATCTATCAAGTTTGAAAAAGTATCGACCAATAGCTTCATCTTCGCTTCCATGGGTGTATTCATGGACTTACACTCTAGCATGTTGAATCTCTTTAAGATTTCGACCATGTACTTCCCTTGGTTAAGGAAGATTATTTCTGGACTCTACCATACCTCAAGGCCTAAGAAGTAATGCATTAGACCAAGGTCTTTCATTTCAAATTCTGTGGCAAGTCTTTGTTTACATTCAACGATGAGATTTTCTTCTCCAGTTAAGAATAAGTCATCCACATACAATAGTAAAATTACTGGTTCATTATCCATAATTTTGAAGTAGAGATTTGAGTCTGCTTTACTCTTGGTAAAGCTTAATCTCGTCAAGAAACTGTCTATATGGCCATACCAAGCTCTGGGAGATTTCTTCAATCAGTATAACGCTTTCTTTAATCGACAGACATGAGACTTCCTGTCTTCAACCTCAAATCCTTGGTATTGCTCTATATACACTTCCTCTTCGATAACACCATTCAGGAAAGTTGTCTTCACATCCATCTGGTGCAGCTTCCATTTCATCTTGGCAACAAGAGCTATAATGGTTCTGATCGAGGTGTATCTGGCCACAAGAGAGAATGTCTCTTCATAGTCAATGTCTTCCTTCTAGGAAAATCCACGAGTGACAAATCTTGCTTTATATTTCTCAATACTTCCATCAGTAGCATCTTTTATTTTGAAGATCCATTTTGATGATACAACATCCTTACTTTTTGGTCAGGGAACTATTTCCCATAAATCATTCTTTATTATGGATTGGTATTCCTCTGTCATGGCATCTACCCATTCCTTCTTTTGAATGGCCTCTTCAAAGCATGTAGGTTCTTCATCAAGTAGATTTCACATCAAATCCATGTAACTGGAGAATGTATTTGGTCTTTTCACCTGTCTCGTGGTTCCTTTTGGAACACCATACTTCTCTCCATCTTGAATAAGCTCTCTTTTCCAAGCAGGCTTTCTTTTATGGGAGAAGGTTATTTGAGGAGGTTCTTGAACTTATGTTATATCATGATCTTCAAGAGTCTCCTCATCAGGGAAAGTTACGACTTCCCTTATAGGTTATGTAGTTCTAGGAACTTCCCTCACAGATTCTGTAGTCCTAGAGTTTACAGGTTCCTCTTCATACATTTCTTCAAGCTTGAATATTCTTGATTTCTTAAGTGCTACTTCTTCATCAAAAGGTCACGTCCCTGCTGATCTCAATATGGCAGTGACTAGGTATGTATATTCTAAAGGCCTTGGATACCTCACAGTCTCCCATGAATATTCCCTTCTTTCTGGAGGGTTCTAGCTTGTTTCTTTTCTCTTTCAGTATATGAATAAACACTGGACAACCAAATATTTTGAGATGGCTTACCTCTGGCTTCTTTCCAGTGAACATCTCTTCCGGGTTCTTGAACCCAAGTGTGCTATGGGATAATCAGTTCTGCACATAAATAGCTACCATTGCTTCTTCTGCCCATAAGCACGTAGGAAGATCTTGATCTTCACAGCTTCTAGCATGGTTCTGTTCTTCCATTCAGCTACACCATTTTGTTGGGGATATTGATCCCAACATCTTTGCAGATATTCATGAACTCTTCTAAGGTATATTCTCCTCCATTATTTGACCTGAGTATCTTAATATTCCTTACAGAAAAGTTTTCTATCAAGGCTTTGAATTCCTTGATCTTGATGAACACTTCAAATATATCCAGGTCTTTTACGAGAATAATCATTAATGAATGATACATAGTATACATACCCATTAATGGAGGATGATGGCATTGGGCCACACACATCTGAATGAATGAGTTCCAGTACTCCTTATGCTTTGTTTCCCCTCTTTGCAAAAGGGTTCTTGATATTCTTCCCTTGTGCACATTCATTGCATATGCCTTCTTGATCAACCTTGCGTTCTGGTAAACTTGTGACATCTTTGCATATGTATGGTACTAAATGGTAGTGCCTTGTAGTTGATGTGAGCTAATCTTCTAGAGTTCACATAGATTATTCAATAGCGTGGGTCATGGAAGCTTCTGAGTGACCCACCTTCTTATTTTCCACTGATGATTGCTTCATTTATGATCTCTCCTTTAGCATGTTTCCTTCTGCAACCTTCGTTATAGCTTCCTCATGTGACCTGGAGCAAGGTCAAAAAACAACAAGAAAGAATAATATCCTTCTAATAATATGAAGCAATAACATGAACAATCATCACAGTAGCTCCTTTAGAGCTATTACTTATAATTTATCTGAAGCAAAGATTAAAGGTAAGGAATACAATACAAAATGAGGTCAACACTCTCATAGTGTTGTGACCAAGCATTCTTCCATGGCAATCTAAAACTAACACACAAGGTTTCTCCTAGAGGAGATGTTAGTTGTATCAGGCAAAGTATTTACCTCTATATTCTCACATGCTATCAAGTATAATACTTTATGATGATTTCTATCTCAACTAAAGTCATCATCTTGTCATGTGTACCTTTGAATCTTGATTAATCAAATCTGGAGCCTTGTCCTCAAGAGTGAGCGCTTGCTTTTCTTCCAGGTCTCCTTCACTCAAGTGACGAGTGTTTTCTTCAACCTGTCTATTGTACTAAGACAATATGCTATCTTGACAGAAGGTTAGGTTAGAGGATAAGCTCTATGATCAAATTTTAATTCTTCTAATAATTTTATCATAGCTTCAACATGCAACACTGATCAAGATAATTTCATAACAAATAGATGCATATTAGAATAATCACACCTGGGTTGCATCATTCCTCTGAATGTGTTAGATCTTGAGATCCTTCTGGATCTATGGCAAGAGATCCCTTTTCCTGCAAATACTCTTTAGGGTTTAACCATTAAACATATTTAATTACATACCTCTGATAGCATTTGCAGGTAGTGGCTCCATCTAGTAGTAGCGGTAATCATTGCCATATCTTGAGAAAATTTCAAGGGTGATTGCAACTGGTTCTACGGCTGCAACTACAATTGGTACTGCAACTGCAACTAGTTCTGAAACTGCAATTGCAACTGTAACTTAGGGTTTTATGAGGAAACCCTAATTTTTCAAACTTCAAATTTTGAAATTCTAATCGAGGGGATAGATGTGTTGAGATAAGGTGAGTTAGTTGGTGCATTCAGAATTTTGAAAATCCAACTTTTACCCACTCAAACTTGATTTGCGGATTTCTGGACTAGTGCTTCTAGTTTTCTGGTGCTTCTGGTACTCTGGTACTTCTGGTACTCTAGTTTTCTAGTACTTTATGAAACTAGGGTTTCACTTTCTGGGAGATCTAGCCACTGAAAATGTGCACTCTAAGTGCCAAAATGATCCTTTGGGGAGGGCGTAGCTTTCTAGGTAGTGAAGGAGCTGAAAATATTCACTTTTGCAAAACCCTAATTTTTGGGTACGGTAACAGTGAGGTTTTTCCTCTTGCGAAATATGTTTCCTTTAGGTTGGCTCTAATACCATGTTAATGTTTATGCCATTATTATAGTTCTTTTCATTTCAATAGATAAGAGCAATATAAGAACAAGATCACTGAGAAATACACATTCACAAGAGACACAACATTTATCCTGGGAAACCCTCTAGGGGAAGAAAACCCAACAAAAACTTCCTTATCATAAATTGCTAATACAATGTTCAAGAGATAACTCAAACCAATAGAGATAGTCCTCCCCAAGAGATGCGCCACTCTTCTTCTCCTCTCTCCAACTGGTAATTGCAGCTTGCCTCTTAAGAAAATGAGCAAGTGAGTTGTGTGATAAAGTGAGGTGCTAGCCTCTCTATATATACAAGACTGGCACGTGTGAAGGGGTTTCACTGGCAGGGTTGAACTCTCACTCTGGGTGGGTAAATCCACCTTTAATTTAATTCTAGGTCTCAATAATAACTATTGGGGCTGACTTCTTATTCTGCCTATTACAACTGTCCGATGACCAATCCGCAAAAGGGGATTTGGTCCTAATACAATTACCGACATGATTAATCCACAATGGGGATTAATACTAATAATAAAATAACAATAATAATAAGAATACTCTTTGCAGTTACATTATTTCAACACTAATCAATCAAAAGAATACCCAGACCAAGAAATTCTTGAAGATTATTGGCATATCTTCAACCAAATGGCACAACCAAATCAACAACGACCCCAGATCTCCACTATGGAATATCTGATAGTTGATCTAGATGCAAATGGCCCCATGAAAGCAATTTCCCTGCAGAATCTGCCAACTTTTCATGGATTGATTTTAGAAGACCCATATGCATTCTTATTCGAATTTGATGTCCTATGTAGGGGTTATGATTACAACCTTGAACACCAAAAACTAAATATGTTCCCTTACACTTTGAAAGGGGAAAATTTGCACTAGTTTATGGGACTGGGAGGTGGAACTATAAACTCATGGGATGAGATGAAATAGGCCTTCTTGATAAAATACCAGGATTATTGTAGAACCAGGGACCTAAAAGATGAAATCTTTCAAATGAATGCAAAAGAAAATGAGACATTAGAGGAATATGTTGAAAGATTTCAATATAATCTACAAAGATCTCATTATGGTACATTACCAGGTGCGGTGCTCAAAGCCACTTTGATAAAATGAATGAAAGATGAATGGGTAGAAACATTGAATTTAATGGGAAAGGGTGATATTTATCAAGACACTTATGATAACATCATTCTATTCTACATCAGGTGCTCATGTGGAAGTACACATACTAGATCAAGAATGCGACCTCCTCTCACCAGAAATAGCAATGTTACTAGCGGAGGAGTTACCTGAGTTGAAGTCAATAATCTCTTAGAAAATTTCAAAACTGATATTTTGAGCACTCTGACTACACAATTGGATGTATTGCAGGCCAAACATAAACAAGAAGAAGTAGAACAGACTTTGGCCATATTTTTCCACAGATGTAGAAAAAAACATGGTCCAAGGGAATGTCTTTTGGATGTGGTTCGGGTTTGCTCTATTTGCACCAAAGATCACACAAGGGAGCAATGTCAATTTCTCCCTGGACTAAAATCTATCTTTAGAGAAGAAGAAGAGGAAACAGAACCATTATACTTGATAGCTCAGCATCACCAAAGGCAGGACCGACCTCTAGGTACACTACAAGACCCCTCCTCTTTCTTTTCTGGGTAGTATAATCAACAGAAAAATTCTGGAAACACATGGCAGGGCCAACCATTTACTAATCAAAACTAGCAGCCCCAGCAATATCCAGCTATGAATCCCACTTGGCCAAACCAACCCGCTACAAATCCCATCTGGCAGAATCAACCAGTTGCAAATTCCTCCTAGCCCAACATACAATAATACACCCCATATTGGAAAAACCCAAACAAAAACCCCTACCCTTCACAGTGGTCCAACACGACTGCCCAAAACCCAAATTGGAACCAAAATTGGTAGTGCCGCATGGGGATAAATTATTAACCCATGGGGATGGCCCCTCAAACCAAACACACTTTGCAAGCCCCACTCCAGTTACCCCAGAACCCTCAACCGCAATTGCTCCCTCAATTAAAAGCTTAACCTCACCTAAATCCCAATAACAGACCAACCCATCTCATCTAGATTATGGATAATGGGGAAGGGGAAACCAACTCGGTAGGGTGCAATGAACTCTGGTTGAGATCGAGGAGTATAATCTCTCCTGAAGAAAGTAACGATTTTCAAGAGAAGGAGAATGAAAATAACATACAACCAGCAATAACACCCTAAAATGTGGTCATAACAAAAGAAACAAAGCAGGGAGGAAACACAGTCGAATCTCAGGATCCTGATAAGGATGCAACTCCTCCTCCCCCGTTCCCCAAAAGATTGATGATATAAAAACTTGTCGTGTATCCTAACTTAGACATTGCAGGGGAACTCAAGAATTTATATGTCAAGATCCCACTCCTGCAGACTCTGCAAGACATTCCAATTTATGAAAATAAAATCAAGGTACTATGTGGGAGGAAGCCTGTTAGGAAATTTAAAAATTCATCATCAATTGTTCGTGTGGTAGGAGCCTTGTATGATCTAATTTTAGGTAGACAAGAACCACTCAAATATGCATATCCAGGGAACCCCATAGGAATAGTTTAGATCTAGGGCTGTCCCTTTCCAAATACACTAGTCGATTTGGGGGCGACCATCAACATCCTGACTATGGAAACCTACAACACCCTGGGTTTTGACTCTTTCGAGCCTACCCCAATTATTTTACAATTGGTTGATCGATCAATGGTTAGACCATTTGGCACATTACATGATATAGCAATTTCAGTCGACTCTTGGGAATATCCAGTGGATTTCCTTATCATCAACCCAAGAAGTGGACTTGAATGGTATCCATTAATACTGGGAAGACCATGGCTCTCAACGACAGATGCGTACATAGGATGTCATATGGGTAATATGACAATTTCTAGAGGAGGTTTTACGAAGAATATAATCTTATATCCTCCAGCCAAGCCAAGATCAACTATCGTATATCCACAACTGCCACCACCAAGATATCCAGAAAAGGATCTACGATCCCCTCTCATGCTGGAAGAATCTCTCGGACTCAAGAACCAATTAGAGTATGATGTGATTAGTGGGTTTATTAACAACCCATCCATTGTGAGTAACCCTACATGCCAGATGATCAAAGTTGTTCTAGATTGCGAAGCGCAGGGAGACTCGCTGGAAGATTTAATGGAACAACAAATCCTAACTACCGTTGTTCATAACAAAAAATCAGTTGAGATTTCACCAAGGAGGTCTCTGAACATTAATGCCAATTTAGATGAGCAACAACAACAAAAACTAATTCAAATCCTTTCTAAAGGTCAACAAGATTTTGCCTGGGAGTATTCTGACATGAAAGGTATTGATCCACAACTCTGCACACACCATATTTATATCGATAAATATGCCTAACCTATCCGACAACCCCAAAGAATATTGAATCCCCACCTCAGGGATATTGTTAAAGAAGAATTACAAAAGTTTTTGGACGTAGATTTTATATATCCTATCTTGGATAGTCGGTGGGTTTCCCCACTAGTGATCGTCACCAATAAGAATGGAAAATGGTGAATCCGTGTAAACTACAGGGAACTTAACAAAGACACCCAAAAGGACCACTTCCCCTTACCTTTCATCAATCAGGTCCTGGATACTTTAGTAGGGAAGAAATTCTTTTCTTTCCTAGATGGATTTAGTGGCTACAATCAGATACACATCGCCCTCGAAGATCAAGATAAAACTGCATTCACATGCCCTTGGGTTACCTTTGCATATAGAGTATTGCCCTTTGGACTATGTAATCCTCCAACCACATTCCAGAGGGAAATTTTGAGCATATTTAGCGACCTAATAAGCAAAGGGATTGAAGTTTACATGGATGATTGACACCCTATGGCGATGAATTTGATCAAGATCTGGACAATCTGGAAAAGGTACTGGAATGATGCATCACTACAAGGTTATGTTTAAGCCACGAGAAATGCCACATGATCATGATGGAAGGTGTGGTGCTAGGGAATTATATTTATGTAGATGGAATTAGGGTAGATCCAGTAAAAATAGAGGTAATTCTTAATCTACCTACACCACTGCATTATATTTGGTGCTTCAGGATACTATCATAGATTTATGGACAACATTTCAATCACTTCTGCACCTTTACATGCTTTAACTGGTAATGTGGAGTTTCAGTGGTCTGACAAGTGCGATGTGGCATTTGCAGGACTCAAGAAGCTGATCTCGACAGCACCGATGTTAAGAGGACCAAATTGGAAAATACCATTTCACATCTTCACCGATGCATCAGATATTTCGATAGGCGTTGTCCTTGGATAGGAAGAATAAAAGAAACCCTATGCTATTTATTTTATCAGAAAGAATATCACTCCTGCTGAATCTAATTATACAGTAACTGAAAAAGAATTTTTAGTTGTTATACATGCCATCAATAAATTTCGTCATTATATAACAAGATATCTAGTTATTATGTATACGGATCTTTCTGCTATTAAATATCTAGCTAATAAACCTATTACTAATGGATGGGTCACTCAATGGTTATTTCTATTGCAGGAATTTGACATCACCATCAAATATTGACCCAGAACATAAAATCGTGTTGCAGACTTCCTGTCCCACATACCCAAAATGGATGACTCCTTGACAGTTGAAGATCAATTTCCAGATGAGCATCTGTTTGTCGTTACTTCTAAACCACCTTGGTACGTTGATGTGGAAAATTATTTGGAAGTGGGGAAGTTACCGACACATCTATCATCAAGGGAAAGAAAACTAATCGTTCAACATAGTGGAGGATTCACTTGGATCGATGGATATCTCTTCCACACAAGGGTTTATTTCCAGATCCACAGATGCGTACGAGATGATGAAATCTATGACATACTAAGGGCGGGACATGACGAGCCCTGCAACAGGCATTTTGCAGATTGTAGGATTGGACATAAAATTTTACAGATGGGCTACTATTGGCCCTCAATATTCAGAGATGTGAAGAAATATGTCCATACCTACGACAATTGTCAGCGGATGGGAAAACCAGGTCAGGCTGATGAAATTCCTGTGAAAGAACAAGTAGTCGCAGAACCATTCGAGAGATGGGAACTAGACTTCATTGGCCCCTTCAATCCAAAGTCAAATTAGAAGGCCTATATTCTAGTTGCAACGGACTACATGACAAAATGGGTAGAGGCAGAAGCCTTACCAAACGCAACAGAGCAAGTAGTCAACAAATTTATTTTCAAATTATTTGTATGCTATGGACTACCTAGAAAAGTAATCACTAATGGGGGGTCACAATTTACAACTCATAGAATCACAAACATCCTGAAAAATTATCATATTAAGAAGAGAGTTACTTACCCATACCATCCATAGGAAAATGAAAAAGTATAAACCACCAATAATGTTTTGGAGGAAATTTTGACGAAAACGGTCTCAACAAATCGACAGAATTGGGATACTGAGCTCCCAAATGCCTTATGAGATTATCGCAGAACATGGTGTAACACCACTGGCTACTCTCCTTATAATTTAGTCTATGGTAAAGAACCTATATTTCCAATCGAGTTTGAGATTAAGAATCTAAAGATGGCCCAGGAGATTGGACTGGATGTTACATAGGCATATAAACAACGTCTACAACAACTCAATGAATTAGATGAAGCACACATATCTTCCTTGGAGCACACAATGTTATTCAACAACAAAGAACGAACTGGCACAATAAACATATCAAGACAAAATCCTTCCAGAAAGGTGATTGGGCGCTCTCTATGATTCCAAATTTCATGATTTTCCTAGGAAATTATGGACAATGTGGCTAGGACCATATGAAATTAATGAAGTTCATGATAATAACACTGTCACTTTAATTACCATTGACAGGTCTAGATCTCCCTTTCTAGTAAATGCACACCGACTACGAATTTACCATCAGCCACCTTCAAAAGAATCCTTTTTCCAAGAAGTAACTAAAGACCCTACTGTTTAGATTTTGGCTGGCTGGGAAGGTAACCCAACAGCCTCAACTCCATAAATGATGAATTTTTTTTAGTACTATATATATTGTATATAGTTTTTTTATAGATTTGATTGAGTTTTTATCTCTTCTTTTTATAGGAATGTCACTTGAGAAAATACAAACCATAAGGGATGACTATAATGAATATAATTAAAACACTCTTTTATATTCTCTACCCCTATCTCGCGTTGCAAAAACTCAACAAATATAACACTTGTTTTTACAATAAAATGAACATGCTTATAGACAATATAATACTTCCATTATTGCATAAACTTACCCATAGTATTTGAATGAATTTAGTTGATGACCAATCAATTATAGATTCACTGAACAAAAATGCTTGTGGGAGTTTTAATCACTTAATTAGATGGGTAAACATTTTAAAACATCATCACTACTGTTCACTCAAAATGAAATGATTGTCATTCATTTGAAAAGAATGATTGTTGTTCCCTTCATACATAATATCATCCACACAAAATTATGATTGTCGTTCTTTTTAAAAGAACGATTGTTGTTCCTTTCACGATTTTTTTATTTTTTTTCTTATTGTGGCTCCTTTCTCAAAATATGCCATTGTTATGTCAGTCACTCCTTTGGTTATGACCTTCAATGATTCCTTTTCTTAAGCACTATCTCTAATTTGTCATTTGGTGTGGATCATTTAACATACCTTAGTAAACTATTTTTGGATTAATTTCTCTGAATCCTCTTAAAAATTGTTCACAATTCATTAACCGCCATAACTCATTTCTTTACCTTATATATCTACATATAATTGAATGATAATTGCTTTCATATAATAATAAGGAATATTAAATACATTCTTACTTGGAATTCTTACACTTCTTACGCCATCCCTCACTCTTAAGGAGTAGATGAGCCTCCCGTAATAGAGCTCTAAAAAAAAATAAAACATCAAAGTAAAGTTTTTAGCAAAGTAATAAACTTCTTCCATAAAGAATAGGGGGTCTCATCAAGAGCCAACCTACCACGATAATCAAATAATAACATAAGTGACATTCCCATTATGGGTACTACACCAGGGTAATGGCCTTTGGCCTTTTTTTCGTCAAAGGACCAAAGGTCTCATCATGAGTCGGCTTGTTCACTTAGGTTACGATCTAGTGAGTGGCATTATCATCATCTGGCTACCAAACTAGGATAATGGTATTCTTGGGAAAAAGACAAATCCAAATCGTTTATTAAGGATACAGGCTCATCTATGGGTTAAAAGGAAACCTTTTCGAGTCTATGGATGCCTGCTGGAAGCAGTGGCTCTGCCTAAGGTTTAAAAGTTTGTTAAGAACCAAATATGAATATAGCATAGAAAAACCTCAGAAAAGGTACTCAATGCCTTGAAAAAGAGATAATTTCTGATAATAAGCCTCTTCGTGGGGGAAACCTCCTTTTACCCCACTTAAATGTTCAAGTACAAGATGATTCAAAATGAAAATGTCTCCTTGGTATATATAGGAGACTAGGAGGTATAATTACAACTAATGGCCCAAAGCTGACATAAATAAAATAACATTACTAATATAATATGCCCCAATTAAGGGGTAATGAGCCAATATTAGGGCTTAGCATGCCCCTCCCCTTGAGACAAGTGTTGTCTGCAACACTTAAGTAACTCTGGATGCTTTTGTATAAAAGACTCATCTTCCCAAGTGGAATCTTCAGCCTGTAGTTTCCTCCATTTAATGAGATACTCTAAAATGGATCTATTCCTCAGCTGGCGAATTATTGTATTAGTGATGACTCCATGCTCCAATATGATTTTTCCTTCCTCATCAAGTTCTGGAAATATAGTTTGAACTAGGATCTTATCACCTATAACCTTATTTAAGCATGAAACATGGAAAACTGGGTGTACTCATGAAGATGCAGGCAAATCCAATTTGTATGCCATAGTACCAATCTTTTGCAGCTCCTTATAAGGGCCATAGTACCTTGGTGATAATTTATTATCCTTCTTGGCTTGCTTGAGGGGAATCTGTTTGTATGGTTGTAGTCTTAAAACTACCCAATCCCCTACTTCAAAACTTCTTTCACTATGATGTTGATCTGCTTGTTGTTTCATGCGATTCTGTGCCATGGTCAGGTTGTCCTTTAAGATTTGGAGAACTTGTTGTTGATTCTCGATGTGATATTCCACTACTTGAACCTTGGATTTTTATTTTAGAGAAGAAGTGATGGAAGGAGGGTGGTATGCATAAAGTGCCATACATAGATGATTTTAGGGGCTAAATTTCGCTCATGGGCTAATTTTCCATGGTTTTTCCAAAAACAAGATTCGTTATTTTAAAAATGATTTGCCCAAATTCTATGGGATAAAATTATTTTACCTAAAAAATCGCCAAGATTTTATAAAAACTATATAAAATCCTTAGAAATTTGAATATTTTTACAAAAATATTGCCAAACATTTATAGTTGGCATATGAAGGATTAGTAGGATTCGCCAAGGTTTCTACATTTTAAAATAGTTTTTCATCCTTAAAATCATCCCTGGTGCCATAAATGGTGTCATTTTTGTTGCAGTATGAAAGGAAGTGTTATACCACCATTCTGTCAAGGGTAACCATTTGAACCATTGTGTTTGTTTATCAGAGACAAAGAAACAAAGGTAGACTTCCAGACATTTGTTAACTATCTCAATTTGTTCATCAGATTGAGCATGATAGGATGAGCTATGAGCTAATTGAGTACCCAAACAAGAAAATAATTATGTCCAAAATTGTCCAGTGAAGATGGGATCTCTATCAGTTACAATAATCTTTGGGCTACCATGTATCTTTTGAACTGTCTCCATGAATGCGGTGGCAACTGTACGATCTTTGAAGGGATGAGAGAGTGAAAAAAAGTGTGCATACTTGGTCATTCTATCAACAATCGCCATGATGACACTCTTTCCTTCAGACTTTGGTAACCCTGTGATGAAATCCATGGAAACCTCCTCCCAGCGCTGACTTGGGATGGATAATAGTTGTAAAAGACTTGGGGTCTTAATTGTTTCCACCTTATTTTGTTGGCAAACCAAACATTCTGCCACAAACCTTTGAACATCAGTTTTAAGG
>ML777905.1:309443-339978 GCA_009831015.1 Picea engelmannii | reverse complement strand
GCATTCTCCAATGATTTGGGTTCCCAAAGGTGAACCTCATGTTGAATGTTATCCTTTAAAGTTCCTATGAATACATCAATCAAGTGCTCATCTGGAATATTGGTTACCTTTATATTCAATCTTTGGAAGTTTTCAATGTGCTCGGTAGCTGAACCCTTTTGCTTGAGATTTATCAATTGGATAAAGAAGGTATTGCTCCTTGTATCCTCATAGTGTGCTATCATTTCTTCCGTGAAAATTGTCCAAGTGACGAGTGATTTACGAGAAAAAAGCCATTAATACCATACAAATTGATTAGGTTCTAAATATAAAGAAGTAATTCGTACCTTTTGTGTATGTGGCACATTATGGAGATCAAAGAATTGTTCCATTTGAAGTATCCATGTGATTGGGTCCTTGCCATCAAACTTCCTCATATAAATCTTAGGAACGTGGTTGGTTTTCAAACCAAAGTTGGAGTTTCTCCATTATTGATTCAACTTTCTTGTGTCCTCATCATGAATTTCATGGGATGCATTTTCACTTTCAGGTGTCTTCTCTATTACGAAATTTTTCAATACTTCCATGATATCCCCTTTTAAACCAACCATCTTAGTATCCAACTTAGCCTCCATTGAATCCATCTTATTTTGTATTTAATTTATGTCCCTACGCATTTCTTCACCTTCATCAAGAGTCCAAGTAGGATTTTCTGGAGGCTTATTTGGTGTAGAAGTTCCCTTTTTTGGTGGCATGTTGGCCAAGTATCACTTTTGAACCTTGATTTTGAGGTGGTTCTGCTAAACAATATTTCTCCTATTGTATCTCCCAAGTTTCGGCCCTTCTAGGTATGAAACTTTCTTTTGTGTAGTTCTCTGATATTTCTTCTTTGCAATGCCACAGGTTTGATCAAAATTGTATGTGCCAAGTGGAATTTACGGTAACTTCCCCACAACTTGCCGATTTTTGGCCTTTCCAGGAGATCTCACTTGTATAGCGTTCCCCGCACAAAATAATTGATATAAAATTCGAAAACTCACACCAGGAATACTACAGATTGTCCAAGATCCAATGAAACCATTCCCACTCAATTTGGACACTCTAGGAAGAAGTTATGATTGTTTTACCTGGAACACCTTCTTGAGACTAGTCAATAGGACTAGTCAGATACCCTATATTACACAGGGTGTATCTACAAATTTAAGATGACCCAGAAGCTACACTTTTTACCACAGATACCTTACTAATTTATGTAAATATCCTCCATATTTTAGGGTCTGAAACATTACATAAAATATTTTATAGTGAAAATTCCGCAATGACTCAGTTCAAGATGATTCCATAACCCTATCTTGTACAGACTGTATCTCTGAAAGTATAAGGCCTAGGGAGATAAATTTTGAACGCAACGTACCTTGATCCGTCTACTAAATATTATTGAATCCATTCCTTCTGAAATGTTGTAGAAAAAAAGTTATAGCGAAAATTCCAAGATGTCTCAGATGTAGCAGTGAAACCCCAAGACCTTGAGCTCTGATACCATATGTTAAGAACCAAATATCAATATAGCATAGAAAAACCTCAGAAAAAGTACTCAACACCTTGAAAAAGAGACAATTTCATATAATAAGCCTCTTCAAGGGGGAAACCTCCTTTTACCCCACTTAAATGTTCAAGTACAAGATGATTCAAAATGAAAATGCCTCCTTGGTATATATAGGAGACTAGGAGGTATAATTACAACTAATGGCCTAAAGATGACATAAATAAAATAACATTACTAATATAATATGCCCCAATTAAGGGGTAATGAGCCAATATTAGGGATTTACGAAGTTCACCTTAAAAATATGACAAGTTTTAATGTGTTCTTAGATTTCCTTCTCAAAACAATGAGGCTGCCATTCTAGATATATATCCAATAAAAAGGGAAAGTACCAATATGTGGAACATTTTAAACATGTGAGCAAATTTAAAATCATCTGGAATCTTTTTCCTCAAAGGGTTTCTACCATGGGTATAATAATTCGAATTCCCGCACAAATTGATGATTATCATTAGTACCGTTAAAGTGCTTGATTGAAAAGTTATTAATGATTGTCTTTTCCAATGGCAGCGACGGCATAGCAATCACATGCCACAATCACTCCCCTCCATTATTACACTCGTATGTTTGACGATCGAGGTCTACCTTTCCATTTATGGGGGGGTAGATGCCCGACACATTTATCGATAGATTTCAATGAATGCAACAATTACGAAAATGCACATTTTTCTATATATACACAAGGTCGTTCTATATTTTCTATGTATGTTGTTTTCAAAATCTGGTTGAGTTAAGCTGCAGCAAGGAATGTTAGTCGTCCCCACCTGCTTACAGAAATATGGGAGGTCGAAGTGGGAGATGGGAACCAACATTACTACAAGTAATTGAGCATGCAAGATAAATCCTACACCATCTAGGGTGGACGGAGTACTTCAATCGGTTGCAGGGGTACGATACAGACATCATGATCGAATTCTTTTAGAACTTGTAGGGAGAAGCCTCCATGGTTCAAAATATACGAATTCCATACACTCAAGAAATCGTAGCAGAGGTTACGGGCCTTCCTAACATAGGAATACAATGGTCTAGAAGATATATAGTGCTCAAAGAAGCTGTAGAATCCTTCGTAGACCCTGGAGAGGAATTGAATAAAAAGGGAAAGGGACTTAATCCCAACACTCTCAGTGAACCTTGGAAAGAACTAGTAGGTTTCATACAGAGGTATATCACCTGTGAAGGAAGATATGATGTGATCCGTCCACACCACCTTAAACTACTAGCTGCACTCAAATAATGATTAGTAATCAATTTACCATTTGTTCTAAACGCTATGTTACATGAGGTCACTATAAGAACACAGAAGGAAAAAGATCCAGTTACTATCATTAGACACCATGGATTGGTAAAATTGATAGTAAATAAGGCCCTAAGTCAAACTCAAATGACCTGGGGGGATCTTATTGAGGCCAATAGGCCCTTACAATTAGAGCAACTTGAATTACATCATGAATACCTAACCTAGGGAATTGAAGTAGCACAAGAAGGGGAACCTACTTCCCAAATGGAAGTTCTACCTCTTCAACCTGAAGTCAAGGTAGACCCCATCCAATTTTTAGAGACTTAGACCTCACAAGAAAAGGCATCAATGAGGAAGAGAAAAAGATCAATGGATGCTCCTAAAATCCCAATTGAAGGGAAAAGAAGAAGAATATAGATAAGGCGTCATGAAGAAACCTAGGAAACAACAGAACAACCTGAAGAAATTCAGGACACAATAGAACAACCTAAAGAAATTAAGGACATAACAGAGAAACCCTTATAGGATGATGTTCAAGAAATTGAGAAGACAGAATAAACACCACAAGGAAACAGTCAAGAAGATACCCAACCAACATTGGGAAACCTCACAGAATAATTTTTGAAAAACTATGAGGTAGAGATAGCTCAGGTTTTAGGGATTTTAGGAACCTCAATTAGCAGAGACACAAATAGGCCAGAAGAAAAATAAGCTCCAACCTCTCCTTCGAACCCTGCTGAATATTTCCCTGACATTGAGATGTCACTCCCAAATGATACAACACAAGTAGTACCTCATACTGAGGTAAATACCCTAGTAGGGGAAGAAAAAGAGCCACTATTGACAGATCAAGGTGATGAAAATATTAATAGCTCACAGAAACATAAATTAGGAAAAAGCCACAGCAAAATTAGAAAGTCAAAACAGGCGAACAAGTTGTTGAAGAGAAGGGTTAAAAAGATTAAGGTGTTAAAACATAAAGTTTACAAGCTTAAGGAAATTATCAAGGAATTAAGAAAACAACTAGAGCAAGCCGATAGGACCCATGAAAGAAAGAAGACCAAAAGACATAGAGCACAGGGAAGGAACCCTCTTCTTAGGAGGGTAGTCCAAATGATTTCTATAGTAACACAGACATAGTTGCACATCCTTGAAGAAATGGTAGAAATGGAACTTCATACAGAGACTACAACAATAGAAGGTGTAGTTGTTCAAAATGAAGAGGAAATTCCTTTGGAAGATATGAAACAAAGGCTCAACCAGAAATTCTAGGAGGAATGAATGCCCAACATGAGGAAGTAATTCCTAGTCCTCTAGAGACCAAAGATGTAGAAACTCAGACAGTAATTCCAGTAATGAATGAAGCAACCTGTCAGACTAAAGAGGTTTCTCAGTTTCAGGATTAGAGTGTCATCATTGAAAGACTAGAAGTAGAACTGGTACAAGCCCAGCAGGCCTTGACTCATACCAGAGATGAAATGGTGCCCATGATAGAGAACCAAAGAGTTGTTAAACAACTCAAAACCATGTCAGCAATGGAAAATGAGATGTATGCTGAGCTGACTATGGCTCAAGGGAAGACAAAGAAGGTACAATGTCAATTGGAAAAAGATTTGGAGAAAATCAAAGAGATTTATGATGTCTACACTGATGCAATAGATTGTAGGGATCCTGCTACCAATTATAATTTGTTTCTATTATAATGCTACATGTTGTTGAGGGTGAAAGCTATTTGAGCGGGTAAACCGATTAAATTCACCACTATCTCTGAGATTGTGTCTTGTTTCAAGCAGCAGGAAGAGAAAGTACAATATTTCTTGTGTGAACTATAATTCCATAATTTCATTTTGGAAGTCAACAACAAAGATAATCCTAGTCCTTTTATTCAGGACATCCATTTTCAAGTGTTCCTATCCTTCACTAAAAATCAAGTCAGGTGGGCTAAGGCCCACAAAACTTTCATGAGGAGAGAAACTGGGTTAGATCTTTGATTCAAGGGGGAACCACCAAAGTTATTTCCAGCTATCATGCGACATAGGACATTCACGAGAAGGGAAGGAGTGAGAAGCTCTTGAGTTCCTATTCATCAATAGGCTATATGATCAGACATAACATATTTTATGGAACTCAAAGAAGAAGCTCTTGTTGGCTCCAGGTTAAGGTGGGATGTCTCCCCAGTTGAAGTAAAGGTTAGAGAGCCCTTTGATTTCAAGAACTTCTTTGAAACCACCTTCAAAATAGAAATATATGCCAGAATGATCCAAGAGGAAGGACCTGCCTAGATTGAGTGTAGATATAATCCCCCTCTTATCTGGTTTCCTCCAGAGGATTACCAGAGAGATTATCAATTTAATAAAAATAGGGAAGACACCGCTTTTTGAGAACTCAGAAGAAAGAATGGGTTCAAGGCACCTAGAGAACCAACGTTTCCTCCTTACAACACCACTTATTTACATGTAAGAACTTAGCTTGCATGAGGACATGCAAGAAGGTATCCTGGGGGGTATGTTGGGGTATGAAAAGGTACAGATATTATCCTCATTTCCATGATTTATGATTTCATCTTGACTGACTTTTTTGTTACTTAGGTATAAAATAGGATAGGAAATGATCAAAACGTCTTATAGAACTATCATTGAGTTGAATTTCATAAATTCTAAAATATGGTTGGAATTGTTTGATTTTGTTATAGGAATGGGTAAATTTTGGTAAAACTCATGATAGCGAAAGAGATTTCAAAGATGTGCAAGCTATTGGAGGTTAAAGATATGGAACATAAGGTAGTTTTAAGAGAGATTAGTTCTCTATTTTGTAAACTTCATAAATAGTAATAGCGCTACTAAGGATGTCTCGATCCTTAGGATATCTTAATTTACCCATATTTTGTAATATATAAAGGGTAGTGAATCCTAGAAAGGATAATCTAAGAATTGTATCTAAGCATTCAAAATTCATAATTTCTTCGTGCAAACAGTTTATGTAAATGTTGTCTCTATTATGGAATTAATAAAGTTTTTGAACGTTTCCATCATTTTCGTATACTGAGTTTCTAGTAGCAGTGATTCTGAGGACCAAGGGCCCAGTCTGAAGGAGTTAATGTCTCAATCTTTATTTTATCAGTTGATTTATGTTTCGAACTTTAAATCCTTTTTTGTCATCGTTAAGATAATGTATAAGCGTGTTAATGTTTTGATATTGTTTTCTTCTAGAAGATAAATGCTTCCATTTGAATGTTGTCGATTTATATTCCAGATTCCATTTTCTGTAGTTTATTGCTTGACAGTTCCTCTCATTTTCACATGTGTTGTTCCTTTCAATTAAATTATCAATTGTTGTTCCTTTCCGTTAAATTAGCATTTGTTGTTTCTTTCTCTTAACTAGCATTTGTTGTTCCTTTCCGTTAAATTAGCATTTGTTGTTTCTTTTTCTTAACTAGCATTTGTTGTTCCTTTTACTTAGTTAGCATTTGTTTTTCAATTACTGTTCTATCTCAATTTATAGTATTCAGTTATTTATTTCCAGTAGATTAGATAGTCATCAATAGATCAACTTATTTTCATAGATTCAATTCTTATTTCTTAATTACATCAATTCATGTCTTTAATATCAGATTCACTTATTGTCTCTTTATTAGATTAATTCGGTAATTCAATTCATGCCTTCAATTCTTAGCACATTATAGATCCGATTTCAATCTTGTTCAATAAGATATTATCTTTAGAAACTTAATAAATGTGTGAGGAAGTTGATTGTTGATAAACTTATATTTGCTCTAACTACACGATTTTAGCCTCTATGAGTTGTCTGCATAGACTTTGTTGATATTCTTGAAAGAGACGACGAATCCTCAGGTTGATAAATTAATGTTAAACTAAAGGTTGTTTTTAGGACATCTTTAGAGCCCAACAGTGGCCATGATGATAGAAATGGGTTATTTATTGATGATTCATTTCCATTTATGGATCTATGAATCAGATTCCTAGTCCGGTTCTAATTCGTTTTCTTTGAGCTCAACCACCAATGACTGTTTCAAGTGACATTCATCAGTATTGTGCCAGGGAATTTTGTGTAACTCACACCACTTTCAAAAATCTTTCTTAGACATCCCATCACCCTTCTTAGCCAATTACTTGAAATGATTTTCTTTAGATTGACTCTCCTTTATTTTTCCTTCGTTCTGTTCCTTAGCTTTTCCTTTGCAATTCTTCTATTGTGGCATATTTGCAAACCCAAAATCCCACTTACTCTACTACTTGAATTTAATCTCAAGTTTGATTACATATCAATAAGAATCTCCCAGTTAGGATATGTCCAAGAAATCCATCCATGTTTGAATGTACCTGTGTAGACTACTATGATACTTAAAAACTAGGTGCCTCTCGGAGTCTTTGATATCCATCTTTGAGAACAAGGTATGAAATATGTTACTCTGCTCTAGTATCATCTCATATATTTTTTTCATAGAGATGAATGTCTCATGTACTAGTCATCATGGTTTCCAACAAGGTAGATATCCTCTTTGAGGGCATCTAAAAATGCCTTCCAAGTGGGTTCTCTCTTGAATGGTGTAGATTCATCTGTGGTCCACCTCTCCCAGTAACCTTCCTAAAGGAGTGTGAAGGTGATATTTTATCTCTCGATTTTTTTTTGGATAGAGTAATAACCTTCTAGCATATTAAACCATTTTTCTAGAGAATCTGCATCTATTTAGAATTCAAATAAGGGGATATAAAAATTGACTTGTACCTTGAAGGGTGTCACATATCTAAAATGGTTGTTTATTGAATATTCCTTGGTCTCCATCGGTAGTCGTTGAAGTATATGGGAAAATTTTCCATCATCTTGTCCCTCTGTCATGTGAGGGATTCCTTGAGAAATGTCTTGAAAGGATCTCCTACTCTGTCATCTCTCTTTTCTTCTGACATGGGAGGTTTCTTGGGTTGGAAAGAGAGGTAATCCTCAAGTGGAACTAGCTTTCTATATAACTTTCTATACCATGACCTTGTCGGGGACATGCTTTGAGAAATGACAAGGAGTAGAATACTCTGATACCATTGATCCTGATTTTGTTGAGAATGAGATGAGATACAAACAAAACTATAGAAGTGAACATAGAAATATAGTGAACCCCAAATTCTATTAATGAATAATATAGAAAATAAATGTATAACACAAACTGGGTAGAATGGTGATAGCTTATATTTGAAGAGAAAGATATGCCAGTTACAGTCATTCATAAATAAGCATTACATCACACTCCATTGCATGATTAAAGGAACTCCTTCACCTCGATTATATATGAGAGAGTGAGAGGAGAAAAATACCCATGATGCATGTGGGATAAATTGGTCTAAGTTTACAAAATTCCATAGGCATGTAAAACACTAGGACATCGCACAAGGTCACCCATGATAGTACTACTCTAGTTGAGGCACACTTAACTATGGAGTTCTAATGGGGTTCGATGCATAGACGTTGTAGGAATTACATTAAATTATAAATGGATACGGTATTACATTACATTCTCCATTAAAAGTGTGAATATCATGGTTTATCAAAACCATAGGCTCAAAATTGTTGATTCAATGGAGAAGGTGGATGGACACTGAAATCCACCTGGATCAACAAGGGCCTTGTAGCCTATATAAATATTGTTAGGATTAATAGTCATCAACAACACATACAATATATGAATATTCCTAAGATACAGTTTTGAACATGTCCCCTGATATATAAAATTCCATGGATATTCCACTAGAAACGTTCATCACAATAGATCCAATAAAATACTGAAATCTTTACTATTAAGGATATTTTTCCTTTAGATCTTTGGACTATTTAGTTATTTATTTTCTACTTATGCATGAAATAAATACAATGAGAAAATTAGCGAACAATAATATACAATCACACCATCGAGAAATAAAAAAAATATATGACCTGGGAAGCCCAATACGGGAGAAAACTCGACTAGAAGGTGAGGCTGATACACTCTGTTTTCTCTAGTATAGATATGATGCAAGTAAAAAGAAAGAGGCACTCCATGTGGAGTTTACTTTAGATTTTGTCCTTTATGGATACTACAAAATCTCTCCTCCTTTGTTATGCTCATAAAATACCTCTCTTAGATGTTTTTCTTAGCTATGGAAAAATATATAATGCAATTGAATGGAACCCCTTCTCCTCCTAGTGGCCCAATATTTAACATAGCCTGACAGACATCTAGGGATAAGTTTTTTACTTCCTCAACTCTTAATTGTGGTAGGTTTTGAACCTTCTATAATATTATTTAAATATCTCACATGGATATCCCCATATTCATGACTAATGGGGGCCGACGTGGCATCCTCTCGTACCATGGTGGTCAACATGGTAGGTCAACTTACGAGATGAATAAATTTTACATACGAGCCTTGATTGACATAGTTTTTAGACTGTTTGAAAGGAAACGATGTGTATAATAGTGTCATGAATTCTGAGCTATGTTGGGAAAATTTTAACCCAAAACAATTCTATTTAATGCCTCAAAATGGCCCTGGAAGGTTCGAGACCCTGATTTTCCAAACTGAGATGTGCCACTAAAATGGCTCTGCAAGATGATTCCTCCATATTTTTCCACTTTGAAAGGATCGATATATATGAAAAACAATATAATGATCCAATATATATCATACCTATCCATTTAGGGAGGATTTTGGTCCCCAAAATATTTACTGAATGAGGTGACAAAAGTTTTCCTCTACATTTTTTCCGGAGTAACACTTTACTTTTCCTAGAAGTTGTCCTTTAAACCCAATATTCCAAAGGTCATGTTACCCATGTGTTGTACCTCTAGACCAATTTTTAAAAACTATTTCCTCTGTTAACTCTTCCTGAGCATCTGTTGATAAGTCCTCTATGGAAGTCTTGATCCAACATGGAAGGCTCAAATATTTTGAGATTCTCCACATTCACTACTAAGTAATTGCACATGTATAATGGTATAATGAGTCTATAGGAATTATCTCCTACCTTTTCCAATATCTCAAAAGGACCATACTTCAAATCCTTGATATTCTTACCAGGACCCTGTATCATTTCCTTATTAAGATGTATCCATACTCTATCTCCCACTCTAAATGTTCTCTCTATTCTATTCTAGTCATATATAGCTTTTTACTTTTCTTGTGACTTCTTGAGTGTCTCTTGTACTTTCAAGTGGATCTTCTTGATCTCCTCAACAAATTTTTCTTCTTTAAATTCATCTCCTTTGATATCCTTCTTGACTCCTCCTTGTTTTCCATATACAACATCTAAGGGTGAAGGTTGCAAATATCCAAGGAAAGTTTCAAAAGGTGACCTACTAGTAGAAGTTGTGACTACTCTACTATAAGAATGTTGTATATATCTCATATTTTATCCCAAGTCTTATGCTGCTTCTGATTGTAACTGCTCAAAAGATACACCAAAGTCATATTAACTACTTCTATTTTCTCATAAGTATGTGGATGGAATGTTGTAGATGTATTAAAATTAGTGTCCATCTTATCCCACAATGTATTCCAAAATGCACTGAGAAATATGGTATCCCTATTTGATATGATGCTCCTTGATATCCCAAAGTGCACACAAACCTATTCAAAAAAAAAAATTGTTGCTTCTTATTCATTGATGATATTTTTACAAGCCATGAGAATGCAATTTGTTTTAAACCTTCCAACTACCACAAATATATAGTCAAGTCCCTTCATGGTTGTTGGTAAACCTCCCACATAATCCATGGAAATACTTTCCCAAGGTAGAGTGGGTACATGTAAGGGATGGTACAAACCTTGCTTCATGTTACTAGGATTTATGGTACAACAAAGTATACATCCTCTAGTATATTGTGCTACATATTATTGCATACTGGGCCAATACACATACTTCTATAAGTTGGAAATTGTCTTCCCAACACAAAAATGTCCTGCAACCTTGGAGGTGTGAGCCTCTCTGATAAGTTTCAATCATTCACCTTTAGGGACATAGATTTTGTCGATCTTGTCGAGTAAACCACTCTGGAAATTATATTCATCTTTTCCATCACCTTATTCTATATGAATTTGGCCTTGTAGATACTAAAACACCTCCTTGAAGCCCTCATGTTTTGTGTATTATTATTTATATGCATAATGGATAAAAGGTTCCATGTGAATCAAATTTCCCAAAGATGTAATATTGGATTTGGGTGGCTGTGAAAGAATGTATTCCAAGTCATTTGTGCTACCCTTCTTATACTTTATGAGAAAATGAAATTTTTGTAGAAACCCCATCCACTTGTAATTCCTAGTTTGTTGTAGATTACTATGGGATTACAAATACTGTAGTGGTTGGTGATCTTTGTGGATGATGATCTCCTTTCCCATCAGATAGCACTTCTAATTTTTGACAACTTGTACCAATTCATAGAGCTCCTTGTCATAGGTAGGCTAGTTGAGAACCACCCCATGAAATACTTCATAATGATAGTAGTCGAGCCTTCCTCTCTGCATTAGTACTTCTCCCATGGCATACCCACTTGCACATGTCTCCACTTTGAATGGATATTGTATGCTTGGTAGCCCGAGAACTAGTGCTTGAATAATCATCATTTTTATCTCATCAAATTCCTTATATTGATTCTTCCCCCACTGGAAAATCTTACCACTGGGTGTTATGTCATGGAGTAGTGAAAATACCATTGAAAATGAAGCTATGAAATTCTAAAAGTATTTTTTTGTTCCAAAAAAAATCCTAACGTCAATGAAATTTGTAGGAACTAGCCATTTCATGACAGCCTCCATCTTTGCGCGATCTATCTTGAGCTCCCCTCAACCAAAACATACTCCAAATACACCAAATACTACTAACCCAACTCACATTTGTTGATATTAGACAGTAGTTGGATCTTTTTAGAGTCTATAATACCTTCATAATATGTGATATGTGATCTGCCTAGGTAGCTCTATAAACCAATATATCATACAAATATACAATAACCAATGAATCTATAAAAGGGCATAAAACATCATTCATTAGTCTCATAAATGTAGTTGTTGCATTACATAAACTGAATGGCATAACCAACCAATCATACAAACCTTGCCTTGTATTGATGGTAGTCTTCCAAGTATCTTCTTCTTTTACTTGTGCCTAATGATATCATGATTTCAAATCCAACTTAGTGAAGTACTTGGCTTGTTGTAGTTGGTTGAATAGATCATCGATACTTTGAAGAGGGTATTGATTATTCAGTGTAATCTTGTTCAATGCCCTATAATCAATACACATTCTCCAAGTTCCATCCTTCTTAAGCACAATTAATATGGGTGACCCAAAAGAATAGGTACTTGGTTGAATCACACCCTACTCCAATAATTGCTGCAATTTCTTATTCACTTTATTCACTTCTAGAACAGTTTGTCTATACACCCCAGTGTTTAACAATGAGGAGTCTAGAAATAAATGTATTTTCTGCTCCACATCCATATTGGGTGGTATCCATTTAGGCTCCTTGAACAATCCTATAATTTATCTTTAGTCTCTTTATCACACTCCTCTATGGATGCCTTCACTCTCATTGAATCATCATTAGACTGATTTTCTCTTAAGAAAAGAAAATCATATTTCTTACTAGAACTAATAAACTTCTTTCTTTGGTTGGCACTTAACAATGAGATATTTGACTTACCTTTATGTGAATTGATCATGTAGGAATTCCCATCCTTGATCAATCAGTATTGGTTGGCTCTCTATATGAAGATTGAATCCCTCGTATTCATCTAATTGATTCCAAAAACTACTCCACATACATCAAGGGGTACTACATTCAATTCCACCTCATCAATAAAATAAACACTTATAGAAAATTTAATATTAGATTGTTTAGTTACCTTTATCTCTGTATCATTGTTTACCCAGCCTAATGGATAGGGGATAGGATGATTTTGAACCCCCAATCCAAGATTATTGACCAGATCTACTGCTATGAGATTATCCCGTGAACCAGAGTCGAACAAAGCATATATGTTGGTGTTTTTGACATGAATCTTGATGTGGAAGAGATTTATCATCTCCTTCCCTTCACAATGATGAAGGATACTTAGATTCACCTCCTTTTTCATAGATTTGCAGACAATATTGTCATCCACATCGGAGCTACTTTCAACTTGGTTGCTTGAATTTTTGGCTTTAAGGTTCTTTTTCTTTTCGTCGATCTTGCAGTTCATTGGGTTCATCTCTGGATGTAGTTCATCTTTGGATGTAGTTTCTAACATTTTTCCTCGATGTGGCGATCAATGTTACAATGCTTGAAATGTTTGTTGGGATCTTTTCACCATTTTGCAATGGCAATTGTCTTCCTATCTTCTCCCCCTTTCCACTTGTTGGAGCAGGACATTTTGGGACCACTTTGGAAATTGTGCAGGAGAGAACCAAGCGAAAAGTCAGCTAAGGAGAAGTGTGCGTGGAATAAAGGAAGGAAGATAGCACATTTTTATGGGTCATCATGCGCAAAAGGTGAAAGACATTTAGAGGTCATTAGGAAATTTGTTCCATTTTGTAACGGGCTAAGACCTAATGTAAATTTAGAAATATGTAAGGGTTTTTGAGTAGAAAGTAGCTTATGAGGGATCTTATGGTGTGTGATGAATAAGTGATGATAAGTCTGAGATGAGTCTGTAATGTTCCCAAGCCATTATGCAAGTATCATCATGATTTTGGTGTCTTTTTAAAACTTTTTTTGGTTGTGGTATTTCGTCAAACACTTTGTTGAATTACTTGTTTAGGTGTGTTTATATGAATGTTTGCAACAAATAACAAGAATAGACAACCATGGAACATACCTCAACCATATGCAATATGATATACAAGCCAAAACACCTCAGATAGATTTTATTCATAAAATAGAGAAACCTGCTACAATGAAGATGTCGATCTGGAATGCTCAACAGATGGCCAAGAAGATAAACAATAGAGCTGCTACAAAATGCTCCAGTAGAAGACTCCAACATGACTCCAAAGGATGGATATACAATGAATACTGAATACAATAGATCTGGGCCATAATAATGATAAACCCCCAAGCTAGAAGGTGCCACACCCTGCTGGATAGCTGAAGCCCCACAACAATTCGGCCCTACTACCAAAAGTATCCAATCACCCCAAGAAATATGCTAACTGATAGATCGGGGAAATATAAGGACAACCCAGGTTTCCAAATCTCCAAATCCACTCTTAAACCCTATAGATATGAAACTCCTCCACTGAATGGTGTGCCCCCCTGGATGGCTAAAACCCTAATAATTCAGCCTGGATGAATGAGGCCTCCAAACCTCCTAAAACTCTCCAAAATGATAGATCAGGGCTTTTTTACCTCCCTGGTAAATTCCCAAGAGAAATGGTGAATATCGGAGCTAGCAAATGATTGGAACCAATTTCTGAAGTTTGCTCCTCTCCTCCAATTCGTCCCATGCATCTAATAATCAAATAGCACTTGAATCACCTCATGAATGGACTAGATCTGATGTCTAAGGCCCTACAATGAAAACCCAAATTATAGAATCTCCAAAATCCCTGCCAATCTCCTACAACGAATCTCTCTCTAAGGATGGTGCGCCCCCCTTGCTGAAAACCCCCAATGGTGCACCCTCCTTCTCTTCCTATTCCTGTGGCTATGTAGAACCCTCCTGCACTGATGTAGAACCGAGCTAGAATGGTGTGGGAGAGTATTGCATCTCTAAGACCAAGCTTGGGACAAGCTAGGTGGAATCTTTCTCCATTGAATCAATCTCTAGGGTTTGTTAAGTCAAAACCCTCAAAACCCCCAATGTTGGGCTCACTAACTAGAAGCCAGATATCAAAATAAGATCATACATGAATGATGAGTAGAGGCCCTTGCCTTCCTTCTATACTTTTTGTCTCACCTTGTCCCTCCATAGTGACTTTCATTTTATTAATATTTAATTAATTAATTAAATCACTTTAATTAATTAATTAACGATTTTACCTCTGAAAAGATCCTTATCTCTCCTTGTGGCTTCCTTGGCTACTGAAAGTCACTTCTAGCCATCCCATCCTGTAGTGTTTCTCCTATTGATTCCAATGAGCTATTACACTAAGAGGTTCCTCCAAGTAATGTGCCCAAAATGACCTCTTTAGTGAATTTCATTGACTTATAGCTCAAAATAGTCAAAATCATGGAAATCGTCGGAATGCAATGGAACCAAATCCAACCTATGTGGAATGGCTCATAATGATGGAATATGATGAGAAATGCAAGCTGGACCCCAAAATGCCTCTCAATAACCCCTGTACTCACTATAACCTCCATCTGGGTACCTTGGTCATCATAACCCTCTGCACTGTGATGATGTCCCAAAGTGGGGACATTACAATCCTCCCTGCTAGAAAATTGTTTGTCCTCAAGCAATAACCAAATCATCTCAAATAAAATACCAGGATCCCATGTCCACCTGTGGGATACATAGTAGAACCCATCCAAAGATGAACAATAGTACACTCCACCCCCTGGATCCCATATCAAGAAGTGAACTGCAATACTCTGCGAAGCATACTCCTAAAAGATATCAACCCTGTGAACCTCCTACACATGACACATGGTCTCATCTTGGAATGAGTCCATCCTCCAAATCTCTACCAAGATCCACACGGCCTCCATCAACTACACATGATGATGCCAGAATGAGGTACTGCAAGACCTTCGTGAGACACCTTCAAGCACTGTGCTCCCCTCAACACTGAAGCTAAATGGAAAGTTAGAACAACTTTCCCCTGCAAAGGTCCACTCACCCCTGTCATTCAGTGAAATGCTCAACCCTGCAATCCTTGGGTCCCATGCTAACCTCTATCAAAGATCACCATGCTGGCCCTACACTACTTTGACCACAACTATCTGCCCCCTGCATACATACTGGATCCTCCTCTCCTGGATCCTCAAGCTGAAATACCAGTGACCACCAGACCTGCTGTCCAGAAACTATATTTGTAAATACATCTCTGTAGAAGAATTACCTATCCACCCATCTCCACGTCCAATCATGTTGATTAAGAGTGAAAATTTTCCTCGCTCTATTGGACAAATCCCTGCAGGCCCACTCCAAATCGACCCCTGGTGGAGTGTGTGGCTCTTGGACACAACCTGGGTCATCATGTAGTGAAACATATGGCTCACCTAATGAACTCTCGGATCCCATGGAAAACTTGGAAGTTTATCACTTCCAATCTCATCTAACTACTCTAGTGTGAGACTGATCACTATCAGAAGCCCTCTGTGCTCATCTGCTATCCTCCTCATGTAGTTGTCAATGATAAATGTGTCGAAGAAGGATAACAAACATATCTGCAGTTGACTATAAGACTGGAAGGCGTCACATTCTTGGGTAAATCCCAAGGATTCGACCAGAATCTCATCCATTGGTATACATGATAAGTACTCTCATGTGGTCACCACCGAATCCCAACCATCCAATATAACCGGAAGTAACTCCTCCAACTGTTGCTCAACTAATCTCCATCTCTCATCTCCCATGCAACTACTAATATGGTAAAGGTGATCTCTCATAACTAGGTCCTGCTGCAAAGGAGTGACATTTGCATGCTCCCCTAGGTGTGTCTCCTCCCTGCAAGGCACTATACCCCTCTGAATGTCATCATACATCTCAGCATGACTCTGTGAACTATCCCCCATCATTGTATGCTCCGTCATACTCATGTCATCTCCTGCAGACTCATGTTGCATCATAGATCCGGGGTGTGCTGCTGGATCAACCTCTACATGGAGGTCAACTTCTCTTGGAACACAAATGGAAGTGTCATCCATCAATTGGTGCTCCTTTTCTAGACCACCAACATCCTCTAACCATGTGACTGACTGATACATCTGAGTGTCCAATAAGACAGATGAAGTGGATCTCTGATGGATCTCCTCAGGAGACTCATATGTCATGGACTCTGATTCTTGAAGGGCGGTCTTTGTGACTTTCAAGAATCCTCAAGTGCTCTCCAACTCCTGAGTGAGTTGGTCCATATCCAACTCCTGCTCCCTCAGAGCCTCATGATACATCTCACCAACCCTCAGTAGATAATCCATGTTTGTCAACAACTGTTGGTAGTCAGTCCTCATCATAGATACTCTCTCCTTGAGAGTATGAAAATCATCCATGGCAATTCCCTCATCTAAGCTACCATGTTCCACTGATTCTCTCCAACAGTAATCTTCCATCACTGCATGCATGTCATCAATATGTCTAGTGGCTTCCATGATCATATCCTCATTGGCTCTCAAATGTGCTGCTAAGTGGTGTGACTCCTGATCATGGTCATGCTGAGGTGCCACCTCATATCCCTCACTGCCACTGTTAGTCTCGCTAATGTCAACTCTAGAGTCCCCAATGACACTCTCTGTATAAGATAGCATGCTCAACTTCCCACTGTCTACGGTGCTACTTGGTTTGTCCATACATAACTTCACATCATCCTCAATTTCTATCTCCCTATGAATCATACTGTATCTGGTGTGAGCAGTTGTATCCTCCTGTGCACTCAACCTACTACTATCATCTGTGCCTGGATCCCATATAGATGTATACAGACTCGTGATATGGTCATCCTAACTACTAAAGAGTGCATCCTCATCCATGCAATCTGATCATGGAAGTAAGTGCTCCATCAACCTGTCAGCCTCTGCAATCTTCTCAACCAATGGAGTCTCCAATAGCTGTGACTCTATCTCCTCTGGCTGACCTGTATGTGTGAGGTTAATTGCTAGTACGTCCTGTACCTCCTCCTGGATCTATGGGTCTACATGTCCATGGTGTGCATCCCTCACACAACTCTCATCAACCCTATCCAACATGCTACTACCCTCCTCATGTGACATGGCTATCAGGGGTGTCTGGAAGGATGACATATGTGTCACGACCATCATAGGAATCTCATCATCTCTAGGTGCTAACATGTGTGAATCCTCACTAGTGTCACCAATCTGCTGAGGCATAAGGTCATCCATGGTATGTGACATGTCTCCTGAGACATTGGTGCTATTGTCTTGTCCATCCAGCTGCCTATCCACTACAAAAGGGTCATCATCCTCCTCAAGCGTGCAAGCATCACTAGCCTCTGTGCAAGAGTCATCATCACTATCCTCTGAGGTAGAGTCACTATCACTAGCCTCTATGCAAGAATCATTTTCATCATCCGACTGCTCTGAATCCACATCTATCACTCCATACTCACACATCTCATCATCAATGTCATAGTGTGCCTCAATAGTGTGCTTCTGATCCTTACCCTTGCACCTATGATCTAGTTCCCACGACCCCTTGCAATAGTGGCAAGGTTGTGTGCTCCTATTGGGCATGGGGTTTCTTTGTTCTTCCATCCATCTAGCCGCTTATTTTTTCTTTTTATCTGCTATGATTATCCCCTGTAAAATATCCTCTTCGCTCCAATGGGGATTTCTATAGGCTGCATACTGTGGGAAGGTTATTATAGCCTTAGTTTCCTTGCTAAGGCCATGATAAATGATCTCCAAACATGATATCTCAAAGGATATCCTATCCATTTCCTTCCAAATATCCAATTATCCCTATGAAATACCCCTCATGTTTGCAGGATTTAATCTCTGATACCACTGTAATGATCCCAAGCCATTATGCAAGGATCATCATGGTTTTGGTGTCTTTTTAAAACTTTTTCTGGTTGTGGTATTTCGTCAAACACTTTGTTGAATTACTTGTTTAGGTGTGTTTATATGAATGTTTGTAGAAAATAGCAAGAATAGACAACCATGGAACATACCTCAACCATATGCAATATGATAGACAAGCCAAAACACCTCAAATAGCTTTTATTCATAAAATAGAGAAACCTGCTACAATGAAGATGCCAATCTAGAATGCTCTACAGATGGCCAAGAAGATAAACAATAGAGTTGCTACAAAATTCTCTTGTAGAAGACTCCAACACACCTCCAAAGGCTGGATATACAATGAATATTGAATAGAATAGATCTAGGCTGTAATAATGCTAAACCCCCAAGCTGGAAGGTGCCACGTCCTACTGGATAGTTGAAGCCCCACAACAATTCGGCCCTACTACCAAAAGTGTCCAATCACCCCAAGAAATATGCCAACTGATAGATCGGGGAAATAAAAGGACAACCCAGGTGTCCAAATCTCCAAATCCACTCTCAAACCCTGTAGATATGAAACTCCTCCACTGAATGGTGTGCCCCCCTAGATGGCTGGAACCCTAATAATTCGACCTGGATGAATGAGGCCTCCAAACCTCCTGAAACTCTCCAAAATGATAGATCATGGCTTGTTTACCTCCCTAGTGAAGTCCCAAGAAAAATGGTGAAGATCTGAGCTAGCAAATGACTGGAACAAATTTCTGAAGTTTGCTCCTCTCCTCCAATTCGTCCCATGCATCTAATAATCAAATAGCACATGAATCACCTCATGAATGGACTAGATCTGATGTCCAAGGCCCTGCAATGAAAACCCAAATGATAGAATCTCCAAAATCCCTGCCAATCTCCTACAACAAATCTCTCTCCAAGGATGGTGCACCCCCCTTGTTGAAAACCCCCAATGGTGCGCCCTCCTTCTCTTCTTGTGCTTGTGGCTATGTAGAACCCTCCTGCACTGATGTATAACTGAGCTAGAATGGTGTGGGAGATTATTGCATCTCCAAGACCAAGCTAGGTTGAATATTTCACCATCGAATCATCCTCTAGGGTTTGTTAAGTCAAAACCCTCAAAACCCCCAATGTTGGGCTCACTAGCTCGAAGCCAGATATCAAAATAAGATCATACATGAATGATGAGTAGAGGCCCTTGCCTTCCTTTTATACTTTTTGGCTCACCTTTTCCCTCCAAAGTGACTTTCATTTTATTAATATTTAATTAATTAATTAAATCACTTTAATTAATTAATTAACCTTTTTACCTCTGAAAAGCTCCTTATCTCTCCTTGTGGCTTCCTTGGCCACTGAAATTCACTTCTAGCCATCCCATCCTATAGTATTGCTCCTCCCGATTCCAATGAGCTATTACACTGAGAGGTTCCTCCAAGTAATGTGCCCAAAATGACCTCTTTAGTGAATTTCATTGACTTATAGCTCAAAATAGTCAAAATCAGGGAAATCGTCGGAATGCAATGGAACCAAAGACAACCTATGTAGAATGGCTCATAATATTGGAATATGATGAGCAATGCAATATGGACCCCACAATGCCTCTCAATAACCCCTGTACTCGCTATAACCTCCATCTGGCTACTCTGGTCATCATAACCATCTACACTATGATGATGTCCCAAAGTGGGGACATTACAGAGTCATGTTGAGAAAGTGAGCTTAGTTGGATAGGTGAATAATGAGATAAGTGTGTACTGTATGCAAAAACAACAAGGGAATTTTGGGTATAACTGATATATCATGCATGAGTGCAATGAACACCTTTTATAAGAGATGATGTTGAATGATATTATAAGAAGCCTGTCATTGTAAACATATCCCATATTGAGTGAACAACGTTAGAATATGGTGTCGATGTGTTATGATTTGATGTGTTTGTTTACTATTTTGTTTATTATGAAGACTTAATGTATGTCCAGTATTATGAATGTGTTATATGTTGTTATGGTTCTGTGCACGTAATGAATTTTAAGTTGAATGATTAGAATGAATGCCTCAAACCCCTTCATGACTATGGAAACCTATTTTTCGCAGTCCTTATAGATACCTCAGGTGAGACTTCACTTTCTTTCGAGTGATGTTGAAATGGTATGTATCTTAAGGGTTTTGTTGGTGAATTAATGTTGAACCTCCGGTCTTCCCACTGTGTGCCAACAAATGACTCCATTGTTGAGACCGAGATATGTGAATGAGGGGAATGTGGAGGTTGAATATGGAAGATATTGGATAATGGTTAGAGGAGAAAGAAAACAAGTTTTCCAGAAGTCAGAATAAGAAATAACGGATCAACTTGGAGAAATGGTTACAAAGGCATGTGTTTACAAATTTACATGACATTTTCTTTGTTGATTTCCTAAATGTTTTTGCAGAGTGAATACAAATTTTAGTAGAACAAAATGGAACATTCTGCACTATGGTTCCAAGGAGGTGGAATCATGATTTGATTCGGGAAGTGACTTCTGTCAGTAATAAGATACCACGCACGATAGATTTTTGGTTGGATAGTGTATTGGGATGTTATATTACTGAGTTTGCTATAGATTGTACTCATTCATATATTGCTGTTGAAGGAGAGTTATTTAAATGATCGCGCAAAATATACTTGAAGTCATTATCTACTTGGATAAAAATGTTTCTCTGTGATAAGAGGGTTATGAAGATGGAATCTGATTTCCCTAGTAGCTAAGTGCTTATGCATTCATTGGGGAACTGGGGGCTGACCAAGGGATGGTCTGAGTGTATGATAAGGATGAAGGAAAGAGAAAATGAGGAAGGTATGGGTTGAGGATGCTGAGAGAAGAAGAATGTGCGATAGACAAATATATTGGATTATTTCACAGTGGAAAAAGATTTGTGTACAATAGGAAGAGGACCGTAGCTAATAGAGAAGAGAAACAAAGTGAGTTTAAGGAAAGAGACACTAGTTGAATACTCCAAATCGATGAAATTTTGTGCATAGAATGAAAATACTATCAACTTAGTCTAGTAGAAGAATATATGTTACAACCCACTCAAGTCAGACTCTACGTCAAACCCACGACCCCATGTGCATATCTAAGAACTGAGGTAAGATCTGAAAGTTTGTCAATTATAGTTAGTGAAGGAAGTAAACATAGAAGTAAAGGTAGTTAGAGTAGTGGAAAAAATATGACCACCCAACTTCAGGTAGTATCACCAAAGAGGAATACTATGTAGTATGCTATGGAGGGAGTGGATCCCACTTTGAGAATGCATGTCTTTTATGGAGTAGGGACAAAGGACCTATAACAATATTTTTTTGTTTGTGAAGGAAGTTGGATAGTGAAGAATGTCTAGGATGATGATGCAAAGATTGTGGAGTTAGAAAAAAAATTTAGATAGTGCATGTTACTTCAGTTTATGGAGTATCAGTCCACTGCACCTATAGGACAATCTAGGACATTGGTAGAGATTATGAAATCCTCGTTGAAAGACTTCTAGAAGATGAAGTTGGATTCACAGTGCATTACATAACTGAAAGAGATCAAGTAGTTTGTGAATGAATCAATATGGGAATTTGATAAAAGATTCAAGATACTAATGGATCAATTGCAATTCCATATTCCATATGAGAAGCATAGAGAGTGGTTCATTGCAAGATTGTTTCCTCATATACAATTCCCTTTGATGCAGAAGAAGATTATGATGTAGTCAAAATCCCTAGAAATCGATATGAAATTGGAAGCATCCCTTGTAGGAGACAATGGCATAGGGAAGACTCAATTTCAATCACATTTAGTAGCACTGACTATTCATTTATAGGATCTTATGAAAGGAAAGGAAAAGCACAAGGAATTCTGGTGCGTTACCTAAAGAATAGAAGGTCATCATAAGAACAAGTGTCCAACTTTTTAGTAGTATTTGGCTATAGGATCTTTGAACCCCTTAGCCACAGTAGGAGGGGTATGTTGTGAGATATTTAAAATGATGGGTTGTCATCCTACCACTTTTCTGTTAATGAAGAAGTATCAAAGCACTACTAGAAACCTGTTTTGTAATTTTTGTAAGTTTGTGGGACATGATGATAAGGATTGTCATGCACTATATCTAATGACAGAGCGTATTGCAGATGCATACAGAGTTGAAAGGGAAGAAGGAATAGAATGAGGGGTACTATAGTACAATACTATGAGAGGATAAAATGAAGGAGGAAGAGGACGATTCCATGGTCCTGGAAGAGGAGGATTTGGTATAGGAAGAGGCTCGATAATATGTTATAACTATAATCATCTTGGGGATTTGGCACGAGACTTCATAAATCCTTGCACGACATGTACATATTGTAGACAATTGGACCATGTGAAATAATATTTTTCATAGATGATTGCGAAGTGGTAAGAGAAAAGGAACTAGAATGTACAAACAATAGCAACAAAAGAGAGAAATGATCAACCAAGGATAGCATCAGTTACATGTGGAGGAGTAAAAACAAGAGATGATGTGACAAAGAGGGGAAAGAAGACTAAGTAGTGGGTAAGGAAAGAAAAAGAGTATCCTCTATTGTTTGACCCTAGAAAGGATAAAGACACATATAATAAACTGAGGAAAGAACTTCTAGGAGTAGAATGGATAGCATCAACTTCTACTGTTCCACCTTTGTATGAGAGGCCACTTATGTATGGCATGACTCTAGTCTATGACCACACAAATACAAAAAGACAAGTTGACAAGGTAAGTACTTTGAAACGTTTCTTAAAGAGTTTTTTTTATATCTAATGAAGGATGATACTGAATTAAGAATACTGCATAGGATGATTGATCATCATGCGCAAGATAGGGAAGAAGTTGTTGCACAATGAGGATTTAAATAGGTACATCGGAAGAAGAAGAAAAACAAGGAGTTTTGACTTAGTGCGCAGATAGGAGGTTATGACATGGATGATATCTTTTTGTATCTAGGAACTGATGTAAATGTTATTCTGAAGTAGACATGGGAGAGGATGGGTAATCCAAAGTTGATATCGTCACCTATTCATTTGAGGTTAGCGAAGTAGCATAATATTGTTCCGATTGGCAAACTAAAAGGAGTGAATATCAAGATTGATGGAGTGCATAGTACAATAGACTTTGAAGTAATTGAGATAGTATATGGTAGCAAACCTTATCCAACACTGTTAGGAATTGATTGGTATTTTGATAATTAGACTCTTATTGATCTAAAGAAGAGACAAATGGTATTTGAAAGTTACCGCACCATTGGATTCCACTGAAGAAAGAATATATGTGGAACCAGGAAGGGGGAAAGAACTAGATAACCTTTATAATATGACTACATGGATGGATGACTATGTTGACCCTATGGCTGATGGTGCACTTAGTTTCTAAAGAATTTGTTCTCGTGCATCCAATTATTAAGAGGCCCTAGAGAATTAGTAGTATATATTTCATGAAGTATACACAAGGACATGTGCCATATCACTCATTCATTACGCTTAATTGGAACTGAGGTTTGTGATATTCCGAAGTATGATGGACTAATAGATTTGGATCCATTTGTGAAATAATTTGAACTACAGATACTATATCAATAGAGACTACTAGCCTTAGATTTCATGTTAAAAGGAACCCTAGTGATGTGGTGATATTCACATAAGGAGAGGATAAACAATTGGCAACAATGCATAAGACTATTGCAGGTCAGGTTTGGAACAGATTATATTTCATTGAAGTATACAGGGTTGAGTTTTCCAGTAGATCATGTTACAAAGTGCACAACAACATGGAGATTAATACCTAAGAAATAATGGGCACATTTGTTTGTACACACCCTGGATACGATTTTGAAGAAATGGTACTTAGAACTAGAAGTGTGCAGAGGAACAATAGACTGGGAAGAGTTGATGTACAACTTTAGGGTAATTTTCAATTTTGAAAATGATGCACATTTGGTAGACACGACATTGTAGGTGATAAAGTAAAATATTTTTAATATGAAGACTTAATATACCTAGTACCCTTATGTAGTACACACATATATTCTATGACCGTTCATGAATATTTGGAATGTTATAACATTGTTGAAAAACACCAAGAGAATTAAGACCTAAGAAATTTGCAAACACCAGAAAAACTAAAGGAGAAAACGGAGTATAAGGTCCACAACTTGAATCTATTGTATATTTAAATAAATTGAAAATGTGCAAAGTGAATATCAGTATAGAGGATAAGCCCAAGTTTGTGAAAATTGGATATTATTGGAATGAAGAAACTGTTGAGAAAATTGTTGAATTACTGCACGAGTACCAAGACCTATTTATGACTACATTTTCAGAGATGAAAGGGATTTCTAGAGAGATAGGAGATATTAATATCCATTTGAAGCTATATGTTAATCTTATGAATTTGATACCCTACCAA
This sequence comes from Picea engelmannii, assembly GCA_009831015.1. Lineage (NCBI taxonomy): Eukaryota > Viridiplantae > Streptophyta > Pinopsida > Pinales > Pinaceae > Picea > Picea engelmannii. The sequence goes on along the minus strand of ML777905.1, from coordinate 315,063 downwards.
CTGAATCTAGTATATAGGAAGAAACTTAAATTAGAAATAGATCAGCTTACATTGAAATATTTAGTCAATAAGCCAGTTTTGGGGGGGAAGACATGTAAGAATTTGATAGGAAATACACCATTGATATTAGTGTATGGAAAAGAAGTTTCGTGCCTGTGGAATTCATTGTGCCAAGTCTATGCATTGTCGCATTGACAAATCTTAATAATTCTAGCATGGTAGAGAATATACTATCAGAGTTAGCAACATTGGAGGAAGATTGTTTTGTCATAGGATCTCATCAGCAAGTTCAGAAAGTGCATGAAAAATCATGGCATCGTAGATACATTAAACACAATAAGTTCCAGAAAAGAGACTTAGTTTTTATTTATGAAAACAAGTTTTAACAACATCCTAGGAAGTTCCACATGCACTAGCTGGTCCATACGTGATAATATTGGTGACAGACATAGGTGTTGTTGAATTGGAGAAGTTGAATGGGAAAGTTGTGGAAGGACTGGTAAATGGTAGTCAATTGAAACTGTATAGGGATAGTCATGCTTATGCGCACTAGTATAAGCATGAATTATGTGTACCATAGGATATGTATTATAATGTATCATAGAAAAATGAAAAGAAAAGAAGAAAATAAATAAAATAGTTTGATTCAAGAGACAAAATGTTGAAGTTATGCATAAGGTATTGTTCAAACAATTAAACTAGTAAGGAGATAAACCAGAAAATGTTGCAGACATGTATAAAGAGGAAGGAATTATGCACAAGAAGGAGGATTGAATTGCTACAAAGATATGTGTAGAGGGTAGGAAAAGCATTAAAGAACATACATGACAATACAAGCATTGAAGAGAAAACATGATGACGAGGTAGTGGAGACACGTAGTCATAAATGAAAAATGACAAGAGGATTTTGACATGATGGTAAATCTAGTGTATGATCTGTTGGACGATATGAAGTTATTGAAGATTCACAACAAGAATTGAATGAAAATGCAAGTGGATTAGACTACAAATTTGGGCATGAAGAATAATGGAAGAAGCTAGTGACATGATATAAAAGAATATGATAGGTTGACGCAAAAAGGTTGTTATTGTTCGAGCATTCAAAGATATAGAAAGAAACCAACGAGTTTGACAGAGTCGTGCAAGTAAGTTGTAGACATGAGTTAGCTGCATATAGAAATGGTGCCATCAAAGATAGGAGAAGCCTCATCATAGCAGAAGAAACAATGCACTAGGAAGACATCGATACATACATCCAAGGAAACCTCGAGACCATCAATGCTAGGGCCAATCCTGGTTAACTTTCTGAAGGATTATGTGCCACCGAGGAAGTTGATAGAGAATAAGGTTAAGATACCAAAGGAACTGAAGTATGAACTTGTCGAACTAGATATCCCACCAGGTGTAATCAATGAATAAGATATGATAGGAACGATAGGAAATCTAAAGTATGAATATCATGACTTGGAAGACATATAAGTACATGGGCATAAAACTAATTCTGGAATCAAAAGAATTTATAGTAGAGCCACAGGAGTGGTAGTATGGATGGATAAAATAGGCATTTTGAATGCATTAGATATTTCACATTTTGGTAGGAGTGAAGAGATCAAAATATGCATCAAGTTGTTATTGAGATGAATTCATGGAGGAGTTTATGGTTGGATAGGCCAGTGTAGATATACACTCAACTCATTGTGTGGATCACCAAGTTACCAACAATAGTGGAAGACCCAATATCATTATTCAAATACAAATCTAAGGAGAAATTTGGGGAGGAAAAGATGAAGGAGAAGTATGACACGCATAGAGGAGCACATTGTTTGGGAGTTGCAAGTATTAATGATGATACTATTAGTTTTATGATGTAGGTTTTGTCCTGTAAGTTATTGAGTAAATGTCACAAATATCAAGTACCATCAGGTGTAATAGTAGCAGTTGAGAAGTGCATTGAAGGAGTACAAATGAACTGGGTGACGTTCCTGGTAAACCGATTATTGATAGATTGTAGGGAGGGACAAGATAAAGGAACATAATTCCATTATGCATGGCTATAGATATTGATTGCATTAGTGGCTTGGAGGGAGCTAGAAGAAACTCAATTTATGGGAGCTATGAAGAAACCATGTTTGGTAGAAATATATGTGAACATGTGGCATATTGCACACAAAGAAAAATAGTTGTATAACAACATCAATTTCTATGTTTACAAGGAGGTAATTCAGCAGAGCATTTAGGATACACCACACATACTATCATGGGTAGTGGAAGCATGCAAGACGATTGCACATTTTAAAGCAGGAAGACACCATATTTATATCCAAGATAAGAGGGACCTGAATCGATAATGGTTGATGACTAGATACAGGTTGATAGGAGATGAGGTTGGAAATATTATAAAATATAGGGAGGAAGAATGGAAAACCCTAGTACCATAAATGGAGTAGCCAGAAACACAACCACCATAGAACAATCCACTAGAAGAAGAAGAAGAATAGGAATGACAAGGAAATGGCACAGGAGACACATAGAAAAACATACCATGCCTTGTAGAGAAGAGGAAAGAACATGATAAGGGGAAATCAATACATCAACGCAAGAAAATGAAATCATTCAAGGAAGTGTCCACCCAAGCCTTAACAAAATATGATCTAGAGAAAATAGGAGATCAAGTAAAGGAAGCAACAGACAAATTGTTTCAGCACACGATGCAAAAACAAGAGGAGATACACACATATGTACAAGAACAGATAGATTCATCATGTCAGAGTTTGGAAATAGCCAAGATAGCACCAGAGAAAAGCATAGAGGAAGAAAAGACAGAGATTGCAATGATGATTACAAAATCAATAATGGAAACCTATCGTCCATCAGAAGTATCAGTAGAGCATCAAGTGATAAAGATATCACTAGGGGCTATGGAGTTCCCCTCGACATAGATGTGGGAGAAATCACAAGCATTAATTCATATTGACTTAGTCTTTTCACAGTTCCCAATGAATGTATGAAATGGTTTGTAGAAAAGTGGTACACAAGAGATAAATTTATGCACAGATCCAACAACAATGGAGTTGACCAAAGTGACAAATGATAAGGAAACATTGTAGATATAATACAACAAATTTATGATGGAAAAGGACAAGATTGAAAAGAGAGTAGGGAGGTTGAAAAATGTAGTGCAGGAAGTGTACAACAATTTTACAAAGATACCAATGGAAGTATATACTCCATTGGAAGAAGTTTTGAAGATTAGTGAAGCCATTCATGGATTTCATGTGGAGATGATAGACTTAGAAGCGTGCACTATGACAAGCACTCCACTTGAGGAAAGGGAGAAAAGGTATAAGATAACGACAAAAATAATGGAAACTATCGAGAGATTGGAGGAAGAGTGTGAAAAGTTGTATGAACAAAAAACACAAGTATGGAATCAACTAACAGAAGATGAAGAGTTGCAAGGAATAGGGCAGAAGTTGCACGATGCGCCAGAGGAGGTACAAATTTTTAAAGAGACAATGAGCACTCTACCACCAACAAAAAACATGGTTGCAATCATGGAGAATAAGAATTTGTACTTAGAAATAAACAAAATAATAGTATAATAGTAGACTCACACACAAAATATTGTGACGTTGTAGGAGGAAGAATTTCGGGTAACATAGGAACTTGTAGCTACGCAAGGCATAGTGAAGCAGACAGTGCAAGAGAATGAAGAGAAGTTGAAGACCCACATTATAGTAGAAACAACAGAGAGAATTTTGTAGCAGTAAACACAATTAAAGGAAAAGGTAGTGATTACAAGAGAGATGTTCCAGAAGTTCATTGCAAAGTGGAAGAAGGCCTGAAGTGGCTCAGGATGAGCCACAAGTGAGTGTTAGGGGCCTGTTAAAGAAGGACATTTTGGGACCAATTTGGGAATCATGTAGGAGAAAACCTCATGACAAGTCATCTAAGGGGCATCACACGTGGAAGAAAGGAAGGTTGTTTGCGCATTTTGAGGGGTCAACATGTGTGAAAGTTGGAACACAGTTAGAGTTTGTTAGGCATTTTGGTCCAATTTTTAACGAGCTAATCCATAATGTAAATGCATAATTATGTAAGGGTTTTTGGGTTGAAAGTATATTATGAGGGAGATTATGGTGTGTGATGAATATGTGGTGATAGGTCTAAGATGATTGATGTTGATAAAGTGAACTTAGTTGGATAGGAGAAGAATGAGCTAAGTGTGCACTCTATTTGTGAACGATAAGGGAATTTTGGGTATAACTGGGATATCATAGATGAGAATAGTGAACACCTTTTGTAAGATATGATGTTTAATTATAATATAAGAATCCTTCCATTGTGTATGTATCCCATATTTGGTGAACCATGTTAAAATATGGTCACTCTGTGTTATGATTTGATGTGTTTGTTTATTGTTCTATTTATTGCACGCATGTAATGTATGTCGGGTAATATGAATATGTTATATGTTGTTATGGTTCTACACACATAATAAATGGTATAATTAATTAATGTTAAGTCAAAAGGTTAGAATGAATTCCTCACACTCGTTCATGACTATGGAAACCTGGTTCTTGTAGTCCCCATAGATACCTCGGGTCAGACTTCACTTACTTGTGGGTGAGGCCGAAAGGGTCAATATCTTAAGGGTTTTGTTGGTGAATTAATGTTAAACCCTGGGTATTCCCACTGTGCACCAACATCACTTCTTCTTCCCCTCCTTGGAATATTTTGGGTTCTATTTCTACTTCGAACCACTTAGTTTCCCTTTCTTTTGACCTATGTTTTCTAGGTATTATGCTTGTAAACACACCTCATCCATTGTCCTTGGATTTAAGGGCATCACCTACTTTCATAGATGACTATGTAAACCCCCAAAATACTTGAGTAAATATAGGTTCTTGGGGGAAATACCCAACATGATGGCCATATTTATGAACTCAATGGTGTACTCCTATACACTCTTCCCCTGCCTCTTCTTGAAGTAGTGCCACCAGATCCATTGGTCCTCTAAATACTCGATAGGGTATAATTGGGACTTAATGAGGGTTTTTAAGTACTCCCACCTAGTTATGAGAAGATCACCCTCCAACCTAAGTGTTTCCATGTGTCTTTCCCACCAAGTTAAATCATGTCCATCTAACTTCAATCTAGCAAATAAAATATTATACCCTCCATCTATATGTTGAATGCTAAAATAAAATTCTAGTTGTTGCAATCATTGATTAAATTTTAATGAATCTATATCACATTGGTATGGATTTATTTCCACGTTTGTTTCCATATTGAATAGGGTATGTGAAGGGTTCACGACACTTGAACTCAACTGGTCTTTCTTGGATTATTTCTATGATTCCTTTCCTGAGTCTTCTTGATCTTCTATTTTCTTCTTTGATTAGTTATCTAAGTTAGATCCTCCATCATATAAAAATATTTGGAGATTGATTAATAGAGATACCATGAGGAGGTTCATTGTTGATACTAAGAGGGGGGTGAATTAGTATCAAGTACAATTTAAAACCTTTTTCAACTTATAATTAAACCATTCAATTATATTCAATGATAAATGAACAATAGTATAAGAGTTACACCAATACACCACAATATACCATGC
>ML777905.1:271782-305622 GCA_009831015.1 Picea engelmannii | reverse complement strand
AATTCACTTTGTCATCTTCAAAAATTCATTTCTCCTCAACCATGAGGATCCACGTGACGTGCCACATACCACTGGAAAGAGCATGATGTATACTATCCATCCATGGGTGTTGTATCTTCATTTTCATTTTCCTTCATGTCCAAGTAACTTCATCAATCTTCTGGTCCAAAACCCATGACTAGGGTTGACATCAATGACAACAACCAATCTTCCAACATTCATATTGTTACTAGTGTTGGAAACTTGCACTTACAACCTATGAAATCTCTCCTCTACTAGATCTCAAGGGTTATTATGAATAGACTCATTTGCCATGGCTAGGGTTTCTACAACTTTTTTTTAAGATTATTCCTCGATCTCTACAACTTTCTACAAATACCCAAAGAAAACCTACTCTAATACCAATATAATCTGTAAATTATTGTGGATATTCCATTGGAACAATTTGTCACAATAGATATAATAAAATACTAAAATCTTTACTAGTAAGGTTATTTTTCCTTTAGATATCCATAATATTTAGTTACTGATTTTATTATTATACAAGAGATAAATAAAATGTGGAAAATAAATAAAATTAAAATACAATCACATCGTCCACAAATAGACACAAGATATGACCTAGGAAACCCAATATGGGAAAAAACCTATCTAGAAGGTGAGGTTTCTCTACTCTCTTTTCTCTAGTATATAAATTATGCAAGTACAAATAAAGAGGCACTCTCTATGGAGTTTCCTTTGAAAGGTGGCCTATATGGAAGCTACATAATCTCTACTCATTTTTTATGCTCATAGAAAACCACTCTCATATGTTTTTCTCATCTATGGAACACAATACAATGCAAGAGAATGGAACCCTTTCTTCTAGTGGATCGGTATTTAACATATCACAATAGCTATATAGGGATAGGTTTTTGACTTCTTCAACCCTCAATTGTGGTAGGGTTTTGAACCTTCTATAATATTCTTGAAATTACTCAAGTGGATAGCCCCATATGCATAAGTAACAGGGGCTAACATAACATCTTCTCATACCATGGTGGTCAACATGGTAGGTCAACTTGCGGGAGGAATAAATTTTGCATACAATATCCTAGGGAAATAATACAAGCCATAATACCACCAAGGGAACGAATGGGAAAAAACCTAGAGAGAGGGTTCATCATGCTAAGATGAATTGATGCCTCTTACTAAAATAATTTGTTTGCAAAAAATAATTTATTTCCTTTACCCTGATTTCAATGAAAAGATTAGTTAATGAGAAAGGGATGGTAATTGAATAGCCAACCACCCAAATGAATGTGAGAATGGGAGGTTTGTCTAATATGAAATAAACTGTCATCCCAAAGATACGATAGTGTTAAGTCTCCATTTTGACACTTATAATGCCTTATATTACCCTCTATCTGAGCCTATTCTACCTATGCTATGAGTGTATACTTGACTGTTTCCTCCATAAATCCACTTAGTGACCTTGTTCATGTGCATAAGGGGTAAATAATGATTAAGGCATGATTTGTTTAGTTTTCTTGAGTTAATTTGATTTAATGCTTGATTTTCTATGATCCTAATCATTTGAATGTTAAGAAACATTGATTCAGTACTGCCTGGGTGACTAATCCAGTACCAACATCTGTTCTGTGCTAATCCATTACTCATGGTGTGACTGTGTGTATTCCGGTACTAAATACCTACCTACAGGATTTCGGTACTAGATTTTCACCTTGATTTCTGGGCCGATGATGATGGATCTCAAAATTTGGAGACATGGGTTTTGTCCAGAACGATGTTCTCATGCAGACACATGTGTCAGAACTCACCCATATCACAGGTCTGGACCTCCATCTCAGGGGGAACGATTCAGCCTAAAATCATCAAATATTTCTAAACTGCCATATTGTGCTTTGATTTGCGTGCAGCTGGAGGCATTTTTACAAAACCATCCAATGGGTTTTTATAAATATATCCAGCTACAAAACCCATAAATCATTTCTACAAATTCACAATGGACAAAGATATATTGAAGGATCTTTAACCCAAATTTGTAATATCTGGTGAAAAACCCAGCTTTTGTGCATAAACAGTTTGAACAAATTATGAGTTGGGGGATTTGTTCTGATCCATTCCCATTGAAATTCCTTGTATAAATATGAAGGAAGGAGTACTAGAAGGGGAGAGGAATTACTATGATGTAAGATTTGTTTTTGGAGAATGATAGACATTGTTATGCTGGGAAATGAAATGTTGAGTTTTTGATCCACTTAATCAATTGAAGGAATGCAGATGTTGTTTGTGCACTTTCTGGGTATGAATAGAATGCTTTAGTCTGCTATCATTTTAGAGGAACCTTGTTGGTTCGATAAGGGCCTACCATCCCAACTAAGGTAAACCTCTCTGTATATTCTTTGTCTGATTATGTGAGTATTTAACATGTATGTTTTGTCAATGTTTTTTTAAATGCATTTTAAATATTCAAGACAAAATCTCTTTGAATTAGTGTGAGCAGTTAGTTTCCTTTCTTTTCCTGTAGGATAACATTTAAGAATCTATGTGTGGGATTGCTTAGTAAACAAATAATTTTATTATGAGTGTGAGACAATAGTGTTCTTAGTGGGTACAGAAATAATAAAACTTCATCTTTTTACTTCATGTTCCATAATGAATCCTTTCAATTATATTGATTGTTTTCTGTACTACACAGGTTTGTTTGAATTACATGAAGCTGGAATTGATTTTGATTTCAAGAGTGATTGGAGTTGATTTCTATTTACTGTTTTGATTGCTATAGGAGACAAGCTTCTCAAATTCATCTCTCTAATTCATGAGCCTGGAATGAATAGACTTGTTCCTTAAGATAGAATCCTTTGATTGATTGTTTTTATTGAGAAGTTTGAAGTTGTGTGAAGCATTTGGATATCCTAAAATGGAGTGTTAATTGTTGATTAGTTTTAGTTGCTACATGGGATAGATTCAAAGTCCATCTCTTTTATTTCATGAGCCTATGAATGGACAGATTCATTACCTGAGAAAAAAACTTTAGATCAAATGCTTGTTGGATTATGTTTATGAGTTTTGTTTTCTGATCTTTAAGTTGTGTGAGGAAGATAGATTAAAAATTTGTAAAACAAAGCATTGGTATTGATTGTTTATTCTTTATTCTATACTCATTAGACATAGGAACCTATCTGTTATCGGCAGATATAGTGCATCAACTCTATTGATTAGGAATCCCGAATTGACATTTAAATGAGTGTAAGATATATATTGAACATATTTATACACCAACATTTTGGCATCGTTGCCAAGGAGTTGTAAACGGTAATAGGTATAATTTGAATTTAATGATTTTGGATTGGTTTTATGAATGACCTAAGGGAAGAGAGAAGATGGTAAGACATGCAGGAAGATCCCACGCATCCACTTTTGTGGGGTTGCTCCAAAGTTAGGTTGTTCTCTCTTCTTTTGATGCAAGTTTGTTTTTTCTTCTTTTATGCAAAATTTTGTTTTCATGATGGGCTAACTTGTGCAAACCGATAACCTGGTGATAGCAAGGTCCCAATAATGCAAGGAGTTCAAGTTTGGTGTGTTTTATTTTTGCAAATAGTTTTAATTTCTTAGTTTTAATATTCAAATATTTGATGATAAATTATTTTTGGGGTGCTGTAAGAACCCCCAAGTACTAAGTTGTGCTGCGAGATAGGTATCATGAACCAGCTAGAGTAATTCAAGGATGATCAAGAGCTTGAAGAATGTTCCTCCAAGAACTTTCTCACATTCTAGCAGCAACTGGAATATCTACCTCTCAAGAAGAGCATATCTTGACAGTAGCCAATAATTTAGTTGTCTCTCCACAAGAAGATTTAGAAGTCCCTTCAGATTCCTATTGTCAATTTGTTGAGGAGTCTCAAGAATTATGGATAGAATGCAATGGAGAGAAACCATTAGAACCTGATATTGAGGATTTCTTAGCATGCCTCTCAACAGATCCTATATGTACCTTAGAGACCAATCATCTTGAAGAAAATGTTGTGCGTGGAATGGAAAAGGAGGACATGTTGTGTGACCTAAACAAAGAAGGGAAATGAGAATATCTTGATCCTATTGAAAGATGGTTCCAATTAGTTGTCAGGTCACACTACTCTGTTAATTTTCATTATTTTTTGATCTCATTATTAAAGTAGTTGGTCCTTTATACTCTAGTATGCATTAAAATTTATATTTTAAACTCGAGTATGGATATATTTCTAACCATGTTACGCACATGGCTTCACTGGAAATTTTCCTATACTTGGAAAGAGGATTTCTCTTTTGTCAAGTAGGGTAGGACAATGAATAAATAGCTACATATAGTTAGTGGTTCAGTTTAAAATACAGTGCAACAGTTCTTTTATGTTTTCTTAATAAGACAATTGACAAGGAAGCTTATTGGAAAGAAGGAGGTTGTTGTTATAGCAGGTTGCTTGCTAACAAACATCTCAAAGGAAACAACATGATTGTTTTTGGTACCAGGACTGAATACAAGAAATATATCAATAATGTCCTAGCAGCCCGAATGCATTCTTCAAATCCGATCATGCACACTCAGATTTTCCGGATGGTCTTCAAAGCTCAAGTTCCTACAAAAATAACTCAAAATTTACATATGTAAGTATCAACTCCAAGGGTGACTTGAGGTAAGAATTTTTCTAATCCTTCTGATTTATTGAAAATGAAGGAAATTTATCATAAAGACAACATTTCAAGCTTATTATTCTACCACTTGTCCTTGCCTCTTCTTTTCATAATCCCACCAATACCCACTTATAACCCCACATGTGTCCCTTTTGTTAAATTGTTTAGTATGCATATATGGGATCAAGTGTCCTATCCATTTTGCAGATAATAATGAAAATCCTATAGAAATTGACATACTTTTGGAACATCATATAGTGCAGTTACAGTCTGTTGATTTGCAACAACAATACATACATTTTGGGATCCCACTTGCAACCTCATAAATCCAAGTTTTTGTAATATTATCATCAACCATGAATTGGAAATGGAGTTGCCAAGACTGTTGTTTCTCAAATGTTGGAACTATTCAGTAAATGCCTTTCTGTGCACCTATGTGAATTTGGATATCATCTTGAGATATGGTAAGAGCACTTGCACAACATCCCATACATTATTTCTAGAACCCCGATCATTAGATGTTGAATTTCAAGAAGAAGGTCTTCATAGAGAGCTACAAGAAGTACGAGATAAGCTCCAAGAATATATGTGAGTGCAGGAGAAGTTATGACCCTTGTTGTTATTGTGGGGGAATTTAAGTTGAAATTTCATTCCATGTTTTCTTTTGAATGATTTCTATTATTGTTCACTTATTGCATTTGGTTTGATCAATTGATGAATGTATGTTGATGATCAACAACATGTATTTGTAGTGATCTTCTGAATATCGTTGATGGATTTGCAACTGAATCTCTTCAAAATCACTGCATGGAAAATAGAAGACTTGAAATCATGATTCGATCTAGGAACAACAGTGCACATGTTAGCCAACATTGGTAGGAACCATGGAGTAAGGTATTCAAGATGCATTCCATCCTTCAAGACAATTTGTAGAGGCATAGGCAATGGAAAAATTACTAGAATTACTCCCTTATGAAGAACTAACACCAAGTGCTTATCAAACATATCCATATCCTCAATTGTGACAATTCCAGCTACCTGGATCACACTTTTCCATTTATTGGAGGCTATATTCCCATCAAGCCAATTGATTAGGGGCATTGGTTAGAATGTAAAAGAAACCATAATGATGTTCCATAAACTATTGCACACCAGACTCCCTTTCTTGTATCCTTTGCAGCCCATCTCTCATATTAGTATATGCATCAAATAGACCTCTGATGATATTCTTGAATTCCGACACATACCCACATGAACATAACCAAGTTGTTCTTCAATCACATTCCAGTCAAGCAAAAATTCCTCCTTGTAGCAGCTCCTGAGATAATAATGGAATGATGCAACTAAAACAGGTTGTCTTTCCACTCTCCTACATAAAACTGGATATTCATTTCCTTCAGGAATGCACTGGTAATATAACCAGGTACCCCAATGCTCTGGGGGAGTCGAGACCTCTAGAGGCATTCTGGACTACATCTCGGCCTGCAATTGTTTTTGTAGTTCTATGGTTTCTGCAATGAAAGCTTCAATGTAACTATTTTTGTCTTGAAAATGGGGAGTGAGAGTAGGGTCTTGGGGGTTGAACATCCATTGATAAGGATCATACCATTTCCTCCCATGAGAAGAGATGGAAACTGGGATCTTCCTAGTCATTGGGATCTTTGAGGACATTAGAGTCTTGGTGAACAGATGGTGTTGATTTTTTTTTATTTTTATTTTTTTTTAATTTTGCACAAAGGAAATGGAAATGGACAGGATGGGGTCGAGAAGAAAGGATATCGAGAATGGTGGATCAGAAGCCTTTGAAATTTTATAATTCTCATGTGCATTGTTTCATTTTGGATTCATCATTATATTTAGGAATCAGTTTGAGTTATTACAGTAGTTTGGTGTCGTTGTGGGTTTCAATTTCGTTTACTTTGGGCATTTTCTTTTCGAACTCTTTGTATTTCTTTTATAGACTTGGAAGATAATTTTGATTCAGAGAATGAAACCATCCACATAAATGATTATACATATATTATCATTGTTGGCATCAAGGATCTTATGCGTCTTGGTGTCAAAGAAGTTGTTGAAGTCTATAGAATGGAAGGTATTATAGTAAGAATGGTTGTTGGCGACAATATTAACACAACAAGAACAATTGCAACAAAATGTGGCATTTTTACATATGGGTTCGATTGTCATTATTGTTGATGAAACAACCTCTACCTCTTTAATGGATGGTCTTGATTGGCAAGTTTTAAAATATATTGCGGCATCCATGAAGTGGTTGAAGGAAAATGGTTGGAGTAACAGTTTTTTTTTGCAAGGGTGGTGCTTTATCTATTGCAAGTAATGTGTTGTTTCTATAATTCAATAGTGTTGTTGCATTCTATGGTGTTACTTCTCCACAACTTGTAATTCCATCATCAGCAAAAGCACCTATGCATGCCCATTTTGATAACTTGATGACTTTGTTGGGTTTTCAAATGTGACAACAGCTAAATCTTTGGAGAATCGGAAGGTACATGCATGTATATTTGATTTCTGAAAATGCATCTGACTTGAATATTACAACTTTTGAGAAGACCACACAATTTGAAATATCATTTGCATGCAAATGAGCTCTTTTCCAGCTACAAATTGCCACATCTGTTATACAAGCCAGTCTTCCCCAATGCACGCTTATAACTTGACAATTGATGATCTGGATTAATCATTTGAAAAATATCTTTTGAGGATGAATTGGTGTGATTTCAATCAGAAAATCATTAGGATTCTCAATGTATTCAATCTTTCCTACAAGCCGAGCCTTCAAAGGTTGAAGCATCAACTCATTTTGAGAAACATCTCAGGCTAGATATTTTGAATTATGTGGAAATCATGATGAAAATGGAAGATGGATTTGCTATGGAAAATACTTATGATCGCAACCCTCTGAGCAGTTTTTTTAGTGTCTCGCATTGTTTGCATGAGGCCATGAAAAACCTCGAGCATGGGGGAGTGGTTGTTGAGACAGTAGTAGTTAGGATTATTATTTTTGTAATAAAAAAGAAGTGCCAACAGGAGTAGTGATCAGCCTGGTCCCAAAAGAGGAGGCTTCTAAAATCTCAACATATGGTCATCCAATTACAGAATACCCTCTTCTCACAAAGCTTGGAGACCAGCCACCAAATTATTTTGCATTATTCTGATGCAAACCCAAATTTCCTACATCTAGTGTTGGTATTTGTTCCATCTACATGGTTTTTCAGTTGAATTAGATCACAGGTCCTCTTTCGAAACACCAAGAGAACACCAACTACTTCTAGAAGGTGAAACCTACAAAAGTTTCAGAAGCACAACCCTATGTCCATCCGGTACTCAGGTGATATTGTACTGGTAATAAGGTGATGGTATCGCTAATCATGTATTCATTTTTTGCTATTCAATTTAAATTATTCAAGCAATAGGACATATAAAATCAACAATTTGTTTTCATTTTACTAAGGAATTAGAGTAATTATGTAGTAAACATATGATTACTCTCAATTATTGCACACTCCCTACAATAAATTTATGCAAGCCCTCATATAAATCTCCTCGTATGGAAATCATTCATCTTGTCACTTTGTTTCTGACCTCTACTCTGTTCCAGTACTGCCTTGTTCTGTTACTATCCTATTCTGATACTATCTATTACGGTACTGCAGAAACATGTTCTGATACCAGTTACCAATCTGGTACTGATGCCAAGGTGATATGATCTTTGTCCTGTGCTTAACATCATTTTCACTTTAGGTAACTAGAGGTATGGGCTAATCTCTTCATGTTATTTCTATCAAGGATCATTTAAGTCATGTGTTGAATTGTTTTTACTCTCAATTACATCTTCCTCCTACATTTATACACTCAACCCTAAATGAATCATCCTTGATATCCTTTAAGAAGATATTTCCACAATTAGCTAGATATGATAATGGGTGCACTTGTCTTATTACCTCATCATTTTGAAAAAGTGATTGCTAATTGAAATATCCATTGAAAAGTGGTGACACCATTATGTATAATACTAACCTAGTTGATTGAACAAGTTCTTATACAAGTTCATCTTTACAAGTTTCTCTTGGAGGTATTGATGATAACCTCATGTGGTGGACCGCCCTTGCAAAACCTCAATGAACTTTCATGAGAAACCTAATAGGATTAACTAGAGGGACTTCTTAGTCATTATCTGAGATGTTCCATTATACATTGAATAACTGAGATTTAAGTTGAATGTGGATGATGTCACCCATGGGATAATTGCAAACAATGAATTATGTGCCTAATAAATCTAAAACACTCTCGTACCACCTGCCTTCCGTATACTCTAAAACTGTCAATGAGAAATATACATAATTCTAAATCTTTTGAGTAATATAATAAAAATGAAGTATCAATAAGTACAAGTAAACCCCTCGAGGTACTGAACAGGCCTACTGGCAGCAAGGCCATGCTTGTATGGTACTAAGGTAAACCTGTCGGGGTACTGAATAGGCCTGCTAGCAGTGGGGCTATGCCGGGTAAAGAGAGTTGAAAAACATAAAGTGGCACACTTAAAACTAAACAAAAACCCTTGGGTCTCATTCTGAAGCAATCACTATAAAATCAAGGCTAGGATATGACCTTTATATCTCTTGGATGATGTTCTTAAGAACCTTCAAGTATCCACTTTAGATTTCTATCTTTAAAATAAATAGGTTTGCATGAGAAGTGGGACCCTCAATATGTGTAATTCACCTTACCTAAGCAAGAAGAGCTTCATCTCTAAAAACTTCAATAAGAAACGAGTTAATCATCTTGGAATGTATTCGTTTATGTGTTCCTCTCTTCAAATGAGATCTAAACTATGCTTACATCACTTTTGTTTTAAAGGTAATCTAGCCAGGGGGGCCTATTAGTAAAAGTCATTCTGAAAACTCTTGGCCACTATCCTATAATCATACTAGAGTCATAGTCAACACTTTCTCCTAACTTTGATCGAAAACAGATTGGATAAGACTTAAATGTCAAATTACTAACAGATCTAATCTATTATCCATGACTCCACTTTTTCGTCATAACTACTTTTCAATGGGTAAGAAGTGTGAAGCATAAGCCAGGAAGTTTATATTGTTTAACGAGAACTTAAGATCTAAATAAGGATGAAACTTCACGGAATGCTTGATCGAGTGAGGAGTACCATCAATTTTGAAAATTTTGAATATCATTGTTGCATGAGGACATACAATGACTTAAGCATGGGGGTATGTTGAGTCTCCATTTTGACATTTCTAATTCCTTATATTACCCTCTATCTAAGTCTATTCTACCTATGCTATGAGTGTATACTTGATTGTTTTCTCCATAAATCCACTTAGTGACCTTGTTCATGTGCATAAGGGGTAAATTATGATTAAGGCATGATTTGTTTAGTTTTTTTGAGTTAATTTGATTTAATGCTTGATTTTCTATGATCCTAACCGTTTGAATCTTAAGAAGCATTGATTTGATACTGCCTGGGTGACTAATACAGTACCAACATCTGTTTTGTGCTAATCCGGTACTCATGGTGTGACTGTGTGTATTCTAGTACTAAACACCTACCTACAGGATTCTGGTACCAACATTCTGGTACTAGATTTTCACCTCGATTTCTGCACCAATGACGATGGATCTCAAAATTTGGGGACATGGGTTTAGTCCAGAACGATGTTCTACGTCGACACATGTGTCATAACTCACCGATATCGCAAATGTGGACCTCCATCTCAGGGGGAACGATTCAGCCTAAAATCGTCAAATATTTGTAAACGGCCATATTGCGCCTTGATTTTCTTACCGATGGAGGAATATATTACAAAACCATCCAATGTGTTTTTATAAACTATATCCAGATAAAAAACCCATAGATGGTTTCTACAAATTCACAATGGATAGAGAGATATCAAAGAATCTTTAACCCAAATTTGTAATATCTGGTGAAAAACCCAGATTTTGTGCATAAACAGTTTGAACGAATTATGAGTTCGGGGATTTGTTCTAATCCATTCCCATTGAAATTCCTTTTATAAATATGAAGGAAGGAGTACTGGAAGGGGTGAGGAATTACTATGATGTAAGATTTGTTTTTGGAGAATGATATACATTGTTATGCTGTGAAATGAAATGTTGAGTTTTTTATCCACTTAATCAATTGAAGGAATGCAAATGTTGTTTGTGCAATTTATGGGTATGAATAGAACGCTTTAGTCTGCTATCATTTTAGAGGAACCTTGTTGGTTTGGAAAGGGCCCGCCATCCCAACTAAGGTAAACATCTTTGTATATTCTTTGTCTGATTGTGTGAGTATTTAACAGGTATGTTTTGTCAATGTTCTTTTAAATGCATTTTAAATATTCAACACAGAATCTCTTGCGTTTGAATTAGTGTGAGAAGTTAGCTTCCTTTCTTTTCCTGTAGGATAACATTTAAGAATATGATGTGTGGGATTGCTTAGTAAACAAATATTGTTATTTTGAGTGTGAGGCAGTAGTGTTCTTAGTGGGTACATAAATAATAGAACTTCATCTTTTTACTTCATGTTCCATAATGAAGCCTTTCAATTATATTGATTGTTTTATGTACTATACAGGTTTGTTTGAATTACATGAAGCTAGAATTGATTTTGATTTCAAGAGTGATTGGAGTTGATTGCTATTTACTGTTTTCACTACTACAGGAGACAAGATTATCAAATTCTTCTCTCTAATTCATTAGCCTAGAATGAATAGACTTGTTCCTTAAGATAGAATCCTTTGATTGATTGTTTTGCTTGATAAGTTTGAAGTTGTGTGAAGCATTTGGATATCCTAAAATGAAGTGTTAATTGTTGATTAGTTTTAGTTGCTACATGGGACAGATTCAAAGTCCATCTCTTTTATTTCATGATCCTATGAATGGACAGATTCATTACCTGAGCAAAAACCTTTAGATCGAATGCTTGTTGGATTATGTTTATGAGTTTTGTTTTCTAATATTTAAGTTGTGTGATGAAGACAGATTAAAAATTTGTAAAACAAAGCATTGGTATTGATTGTTTCTTCTGTATTCTATACTCATCAGACATAGGAACCTATTTGTTATCGACACATATAGTACATCAAATCTATTGATTACGAATCCCGGATTGACATTTAAATGGGTGTAAGATATATATTGAACATATTTATACACCAACAGATAGCATACCATTTCCTATAGCCCAGATTGACTCCATGAGTTCCTTCAAACAGAAGGAAGGATGACAGGTCAAGAACCTTCCTGGGTGGGGAATGTAAGAGAAGAATGCATGATGGAAGATAGAGAAGGGAGTTCTTGTCTAGAGAAGAGGAGAGTGGTATGTTTGGGCTTCAAAAGAAGATAACTATCATAAGAGAATGCACGAGAAAGTGCATATTTCCCTGGTGCTGTCATGGCTTGGCACAAGGGTGGCCTGCAACCGAAGTGAATGAGAATGTAGAGCCTATGGTTGGGTGGAAAGGAGAACACCCATAGTTAGTTGGCTCTTCATAAACCATAACAGATAAGTATCTTTTATCTGGATTAATTGTTTGTATTATTTGTTTTTTTACCAATATTTGAGTGCATGGCTATTCTTTCATGTTGGATTAATGGAATGATAATTCTATTATGCATTATATATGTGTAAGTTGAGCAAGTCTTCGTGTTTGAGTAACAAGGAAATTGAATGGATTATGCATGATTACTTACACTAATCAAAGAAGTCTGATAGGTAAGGTAAAGTTAGGGTGTAACCCAACAAAGAATTTAAGTCTCTGAAGGGAGATATTGAGAATGTATAAATCTTTGCTCAGAAGGAAGTTGTCCAAACTACCCTAAAATATGGGAAAGTATCAATGCAATCAAAGGGCCTAAATACTAGAGACATTCCCTATTTATAGTAAAAGTATGGTGGGCACAAAATCTTCATCCAAGGTTATAATTAGAGGTTGTCTTAACTAGTTGGGAGAAAAGTACAAAGGATGAGAAGGAATGGTAGGCCTTATAATAGACTTAGAGGAATCCCCCGGAACTATTAATTCCTATATTGGATTGTTAGAACTATAGAAAAATTGTGTTTTAGGACAATATTAATCACAATTGTTGATATGACATCGCAAATTAATCTTGACCCTTCATCGAAGTAGGCTGTGAGGCCTGTATAAGTTGTATCCAGGGTTGTCAATTTGTAGGAGGATTGGAGGTCAAAAGATACATGTCGTTGGTCAAGGGATGAAGGTCGTAGTAACCCTAGAGATCGAGGGTGAAGGCACTCTGATGAGGGAGGTTTGAGAGATCATCTAGAACATTAATCGAAGTAAAGGTGAGATCAATTCTCAGTGTTAGATCTCCATAGGGTCTCATCTAAAGAAATTTTAAGAGGGGAAGTGATGTGTTTATAACATAATGTTGATGAGGAGTTCCTACATAGTAAATGATCATGCATGGAAGCTTGTAGTTGGTTGAAGGAATTGGGAGTGGGTCCCTATTGGTTTCAGGCCTTTGAATGGGCGCTTTAGTTTTTGAGTGTATGATCTATTGGTGGAGAGATCTCCACCATTTATCAGAGGTTAGGAAGTCATAATTCCATAGAGTGGAGAGGATTAGGGATGTCGATGGTATGACTCTGAAGAGCAATCCCAACCATAGAATAGGTAGATCTCAAGGAGAGACCTCAGTTGTTGGATCTATGATCCATCCAAAGGAGGGGAAAAAATAGTATGATGACATCATGAGGATGTTTCATACCATCATGGAAGCTTGTATGTCCCTTAGGATAGTGCATGGTGATAGTTGGATGGCTAATGGGTTGAGAATGGACCTAGTTGGGTGATAAGGGAATTAAAAATTTTGCTTGAACCTTAGTCATTAGATCCAAGCATTAAGATATATCAACCATTCATCAGAGAGGGTTGGTCAGAATAAGTGGGGGTCCCGATGGGAAAGGAAATCTAGTGGGAATACTCAAAGGAGAAACCATGATCGTAGATCTGCATAGGGAAAATTCTAACTGGGAAACATATAACCGACCATCGATTAGATTCACAGATCAAATCTGGACCATACATTTCCTGGGATCGTAACCCCATGATAAGTGTGATTAAAAATATTTTAATTGTGGGATTAGTTTAAGTAATCCCATTGTAATCCCTAGCAATGAAATATCTCCAAACTTATAGCACAAGTAACGTCTAGTACTGGATTCCTGGTGGTGACATGGAAATCAACAAGTGGTCCATGTGCCATGATAAGGAAAGGCCATGAGTCACCCTAAGGTGGTTCCATGTTTCACATAGTATTTGCAGAATTGGAAAAGGAACCATGAGGGAATCAATTCTATGTGTCAATTGGTACGAGTGCCACATGTGATCCCATGTGTCATTCCACGTTTCCACGATGACAGTTAATCCTGTACTAGGTGTATATTTAGGAAGAAAAGAAATTGGTCTCCCATGGACTCAATCTCTCGGTTCTCAGTAGCCCTGTATTGTAACATGGATCAAAGCAGGTGATGGCCTACAATAGGGCCACTTGTTCTAAGTCCCAACACATACCAGATCGGGTTATTTAGGTTTATTGAAGGGAAGGTAAGTCTGATGGTCGGTGATACAATATGACGTCAATAGATGTCACATGACCTATTCATGATGGAAAATTTCCAGAAAATAACATGGTGATATGGGTGCACTATGATAATATGTATCTCATGTTAGTTCATGTGGGAAGGACATGTGTCACTCAGAGGATATGCCACGTGTGACATTGATTTGACATATTTGAATGATGATCCGTAAGGTAGATGAGTGCCATGTGTCATTCCAAGTGCCAAGCCATGTATCATGGTGTGTATATAGAGGATTATATAAGGTGTCAAGCGTAGATCCATTTGAAGGTGAGCATCTATTGGATGGTGTCATTAATTCCTAACTGTTGGATTTAAAGGTGGTTAATCATAACCTGGATCATTGAATATTTTTAGTGTGTGAAGAAGTTGGAGGGCCCAGTATCTCGGTGCCCAGTAGCTATGTGTCACACCATGGTATATATGGGTGGAATTTTTATTTAGAGCCACATGTACGAGGCGCTAACTCATACCAGATTAGGGTATGAACTAGCTTAACTAAATACTAGAGAGTCAATGCCTCAGTGTCTGATAGTTTGACAGCTCGATGTGATGTGGGATTTTGTCACCTAACCATTGCCTAATGGACAACTAGAACCATCTAATAGGGCCCCATACCCTAGGCACCAACTTATGTCAGATTGGGCCTCTAAGGGACAAGTATAATGAGGATGATCTAAGATTTAGGGGCTTGATAAACCAAAGGGTCCAATGAAATAGGTGGAAAGAGACACATTGATGTCCACGCCATTTTCCACGTTCACTCAAGAGGATGAAGCGTCCTGACATGGAAGTTCCACTTTGGGTGACCTAGGTTATGTGGAGCCATGAGGGCACCATGTGGCAACCAGAGAGCCTTCAAACACTAAAATATTTAGAGGGCCATAAGTTTTGATCTAGATCTCATATTTAGAAAAACTTAAAATCCTTGAAAATCTCTTGACGAGAAGAAGACAATGGCATCCTCAAGAAGAGGTTTGGAGATGGTTGAGAGAGAGTAAAAATTTAATACCCCATCCCACAAAATGGTACTTAAGGGGTTGGGTGTGTTACAATGTGGCCTTGACCATGGTTGAGGACATAAATAAGCACCTTGGCATATTGTTGAAACTTATTAGGCTTAATATCATTTAACAAGTCCTTGAACCAACACTTTATTTCTTTGTAGCGGTTCTTTGAAAACCTCAAAGCTGGAAAGGAGTTCCATGAGTAAGTTTTGTACGTTATAAATGGGTCTTCATTCCTAAATATTCTCAAGGTGGGGAACAAGGGCTTTAATTCTTAATTGAACCTTCTTGATTTCAAGAATCATGAACAACACCTAGAAACTATTAAATGATCCCTTATTAGGGGTTCTTTAGTTAAGGAATTTGATATGCATTCCATTAATATGTTATGCATATCATGCATGGGTTTAGAGCATTGACCATGGTCGTTAAAGGGAAACAACATTCACTTTATTATGACAATGGTTAGTGGAGGGAAATAACAATCTTAGGTCATAAACAAAGCTTATTTGGCTTAAGTATCATAAAATAATCCTCATGCCATCACATGAGACAATCGATGGGTTATGGTGCCTTAACCATAATCAAATAATTAAAACGATTTCCTTATAAACTTATTTAATCTTTTTGATATCAATAACCTTGAGCTGGTTTTGAGCCAACACATAAGAAATTTATAGGTGTTCTTTGGCATTTCAGTGGGATATAGGAACTAGGAATAGGTTTTATAGATTGGAAATGTGTTTTGAAACTAAAACATGGTTAAGAGGGAAATAGCATGGGAATTAATCCTAATTAATCCTTTCCAATATCAACCATCATGAACAACACTTCAAAACCATGACCTGAGACCTCCCTAGTTTCCAAGATCAGCCATCATGAACAACACTTAGAAACCATGACATGATCCCTCCCTAGGTATTATTTGGCATCATGGTTTAATGTGGGCACCATTACAAGACCTTAGGTGTAGCATCTAGAACCACCAACTGGGATATGCCACATGAAAATTATGAATTTTGATAACCTTAATTTAAATACTGAATTGTGCATATGAACAAAGTTAAGAGGAAATAATACCAATATGCATGTGACAATAAAAAATCATATATAGAATTAAATAACATAGATTCCCATACATAAATTCATAATTGCAAGCACACAGAAACTGAAATAAGCACAAGAAAGACACTTATCTCATGAAATAAAAACCAAATGCATGCATACCTTCCACGTTCCTCCCAAGCATAGACAACATTTCTCGTAATCTCAGCAATGGGTCACCCCCGAGATGGGGCTAAACTCTACTAGGGAAAAGGAAATACTAAGCCAGTCTAAGGTCTAACAAGAAGCATAATTGATCAGTCGAAGGTGCCCAACCACTGTAACTAGCCTACAGTCTCTCATTCCCCACATGCATGTCCCACCCCAGAAAGTGTGCCCCTTCTCTTCTCAACAGTCCCTTTGTTGCCCCACTTCCCTTTCGAGGATTCAACAACATGTCGGCTGATAGGAAGTCTCATAGGCCTGTAGTTATTTCCTAGTGCACCCGCGAACAATTATGAGTAGTTTCTCACCTAGAGAATTTTCTCATGGTCCTGATAACCCTCTTATTCAATATAGAAAATATCTTAGGTGGAGATAAATGCCTATGGCCCTGACAACACACTTCTTTGACCATGGGCTTGAGAACCCGCATCTTCAACCACGAGCCTGACAACCCACCTCTTTGACCTACAGTAAAATCAGGTATAGGTACGGATGGTAGCATAGATGAGTAGATGGTAGGAAATCATCCATGAATAATCTAGATAAACAATGATGGGAAATACACTAAATCTCCATGTTATATATATGCATGTGCCTTTTATGACACATGACACTCAAGGGAATATCTTGTCCCCCTTTAGAAACTTAGGATATAAATAAAATTATATCCATACTTTAACCTTGAAGGAATATTAATATAATATTTCATTGGGATTAAGCCCCCTAGGTTAGCCCCTTTTCCTATACCCTTAGCCCCATTTCCCTTTCTAGTGGATTTTATCGCCCCATCGCTTTTGTTTTCTTGATATGCAATAGTCGTGTACTTTATTAAAAATATGAGTATGTATTACAATTACAATATAGGCACGTTGGCCTTTATCAACTAGGATCTCTGGCCTAATAATCATATAAGAATTCTATCCTATAATAACCTAGCTCACCAGCCTATAAAACACAACATATGTACAAAGCCTCCTTGGCCATCAAGATCCCACACTCAAACTTGTGTTCGCATATTTACGGGATGTGAACACTCTTATTTTGGTGTGTCATCCTAGCGCACTTACACATGTGTGTGATACATTATAACATGTGCACACTTCTTTGGTATGAGATTCCCATGCATTGACTCAATGCATGAAGAATTAGACCAAATATCATGTATTATCAGCTGGCCAACTTATATTTGTAATTTACATTTACATTTACAATTGGGGTTCATCCTAGGGGTATTACATTCCCCTCCCCCTTATTTATGGATTGTCTTCAGTGCATTATATGCCATGTACAATTCAAAATTATTCAAAAATATCCATTCCATTTCTAATGACTCTTGTTATCCACTTGGTGCTTTTCTTTCAAGCACCAACATCGTGCATTCATACTATATCTGGAAGTCATTTTCTCTATTCCATAGATTTTCTTCATGCAATAATTCAACTCATTGTTCCATTTGACACATCCTCATGATTACAACTACCATGCGATAAGCATCTTTGAGTTTCCTCTTCCTTGTTGCACTCACCCTTCCGAGATTAGGTATCCTTTCACTACTACACAGTTCCTCAATGATCTGTCTTGCCAAGTTTTTCATACCCAAGGAGAGTGCCAACTTAGTTCCAAAACCTACTAAGGTTCCACATTTAAAGGGTTCCAGTGTTTCCAATAAGAGTTTTTCCTTTCAATAATTCTATCTTTAGCGAATATTATCTCATCTGTATCACATACATACAATCAATATGAGAGAATATTATTAAATCTTCATTTGGAAATTCAAATTTATGTCATAAGGAAATTCAACTTTTTCCCAAAATATAAAATTTCATTGCATAATTATCTTGGTTGTTCCGATAGCAGGCACCAATATTTATGATGGATTTATGCAACACTGTACTGGAGACCATTTTGTTTTTCTACAATACTTCCTTCTTGCAATCAGTCAAACAGATCATTAGTATCTCATGTACAATATACTTTCATTGCAATCGGTACAAAAATAAAGTGATTTTAGAATTGTCTATAGTTAAAAATTCAATCACATCTTATTAAGAATATATTTTTAAATAGAATGAATTCATCATTTTCTATATAGGAATTTTCCTGCCATTAGGAGTTTCATTCTTTCAACATCATTTTTTTTTTACTCTTTTTTCTGAATTGAAAATTTCTTGTAATCAATGCTCATATAAATGAATTGCGAATTTCCTATTGCAATGTCTAACAACCCCTAAAATATATTCAACTCCGAGTAATAATTTTAACATTTTAGCTATTAGCATAATTGTTTCCATCAAATAACATATAAGCATGTCTTCACAAAAAGGCATTCAACGAATGCATTCAAGCATAACAATTATATTATGCATAAGTGTGACTCTACAAATATAAGCATGTCTTCACAAAAAGGCATTCAAAGAATGCATTCAAGCATAACAATTCTATTATGCATAAGTGTGACTCTACCACTAACTATGCGTGAGTGCAATTCTCAATGCATATCCATTCAATGCACTTTTGCATTGATTTTTTTTAGAATGCTTGATATCTAAGTCATGTATCTCACTATTGGAAAATTGGAAAATCTATCCAATGCCTTGACACACCCTCCATACACTTCCTATTGTCTTCTCAACTATTTGGATTCCTTCCTTTTCAACCTGAACACTACACCAAGAATATAATTCAGTGGTGCTCATTAGTGTTAGAAAAAAGGTTGCAGTCCTAATATTATTTACAAATAGGAAGTGTATTGGATATTTGTGTGGCACATAGCCTTCCATAACCAATCATGTCATGGTATCACACATGAATAGATTTCCTAGCATCCATGCCTATAACAGGGCCATACCCTTTATTTATTTGGTTATTATCTCATAACCACCAAATCCATATTATGTTATTACATCACATGTATGCATTCAAAAGATAACCATTTTATAATCATCATAGGCCTTAATCCTTTACCGCCCCTAGTGGTATCTTATTTCCATTAATGTATTCAAATTATATATTAAAGTCATGTTATAAAATAACTCTACCTAGGAAATTCTTACCTAATTCCATCTAGTAATTATGCAACAAAAGTACATAAGAATCATACCTGCATAACTGCCATTAAATAATTTTGATGCTACCTTATTGGTTGATCAAAATAGAAGCTCACATGCCTCTTTTATTAGTTTTATAATCATCATTTCAACTTTTTATTTCTTCCCTCCATATGCAACAACATTAGTAGCAACAATTGCAATCGTGAAATAATTGTCTCTTTCATCTTTCTCCCTGTATCACTTTTGTTTGTTGTTCCTAGATGACCTCAATTCTTATTGGATTCTTCAATCTTATTTTATTCTTACAAAAGAAAATAGTTTGCATGATTGTTCTCTATCCTCAGTATTTTGTTTTCCATCCCAATCTTTGCCCACTGCTTTGTACATTTCTAGCCATATAATATGTTGATATGAAATTCATCCTTAATTGTTCCCTAGGTCCATCTGGCCAACACATGTATGATCCAATTAATTTTCTATCCATGCTCTCATATTGTCTTATATCTTCAACTTCTATTTACTTCTCTGGATCAAACCAGTTCATCCTTTCCTTGATTGAACATATAAACCTGTATAGATTATTGCACCACTCTCTTCTCTTTTCTTAGCCACCCAACCTCAAACATGACCTACCTAGTCAATTCTACAACATGTTTCAATGCTACCCAAATGTTTATTTTTCCAATTGAGATGGGTTCTCCTCATATTTTATTTCTTTGGCATTCACTACCAAGAACATAATCATTTTTCTTCTTCATGGTTTCCTATTGGTTTCTTTTCAGAAAAATCATTTTCTTGTTTGAATCCTTTTTGGATTGACATCCAAATGTACCCTGTCAATGCACTCATCTTTGTGGAATGTACTCAACATTCCTTCTCATTGTTGTCACAGTTCCTCGAATGTTGCAGAAGAACCTATATAAATTGGTATCCATCTAATGGTACCTTTCTAATATCTTAAATTACTTATGAACTTCATACAATCTTTAATACACTTAGATTTGAGTAGGTCCTCTGCTAGGAGTTTGATCGCATTATTCTATATCCAATCTTCCCAGAATATATTGTTTTATGCATCTAGCAACATTGCTGACTTATGTGCACCTTCATTTATTCACCCTTGAAGTGATGACCTTCACACCATGCTTCCACTGCGGACTCTCATAACCATAAGGGAAACATTAATCCATAATTGCATAGCCAATGCATGGATATTATGCACTCTATCTCCATATATGAATTAAGCCTCTCAGTTTATCTAATTACTATCATTCTGATAGTCAATTTATTTTATAATAGATTTGACTCCAATGTATTGTTTTATCTGTACATTAGTTTCTTTGGGAGTGAATGGAATTTAACTATTTCATTCACTACATGATCTATTCTTTTTTCCAAATTCCATTGATCACTTTGATTAGCATGAGTGGATTTCCTGTAGTGGCTTCTCAAAACTTTATGGCTACACCTAGATTCATACCTTCACATTATTCAGTCTTGACCTTTGATCATCTTATGAAAGATTCTTGTCATAACACTCTTTCCTTGAGTACCTCTACTTATCCTTAACTAAATTTTAACATTCTCACATGTTATGAACTAAATGTTGTTAACTTTGAAAAATGTGTAGCCAACAAAGTTTGTTAGGCTAAATAATTTAACAAATTTATGAAATTATGTACAATTTTGTTCCAATAATGCATCAAAATTCCTTCTTATTATCTCTTGTGAAATTAACTTCTCAGATCAATTTTCTAGGTGGATAATTAGAATCCTATATCCAATACCTTTCCAATTACTACTCCCTTTCTGAATTATGAGTCTTGAGAAGAAAGTTATGGTCATTTGAAAATTTCCCATTAATTCCTCTTGTTCACACTTCAACTAGATGAAAATATGAAATGTAATTATGCATTTTTTCACATGTTCCATTGGAGTTTTAAAATGATCCAAATTCAGTTCCTTCATAATATTATCATGGAAATTCTGGCCAATTTTCATCCCCATCAGAGCTCCAAGTTGTTAGATACAACATGATGAAGTTTCAGTCCATTTAATATTTTTGGGATTGAATGATACAGGTACCCTCTATGCTCTCTTGTGCATATTTACATGCCCATATTTATGTTTTGAATATTTTTTTGTCTTTTATGGATCAATAGCTTTCTTCACGCTACTCATATACTTCAATCTGATTCTGAAGCAGGAAGTTATGCCCTCATAAGTTAACTGGGTCATAAAATTTATCCTCCACTGTTTAACCTGTAACTTCCTCATAAAAGATTCATTTGACAAATGGTTTACACCATTAGAGAGCTCTCTCTAAGATATTTCATTTGATATGCAGAGTGGGAAAGGAGTTGTTGGAGATACTTCACACACACCTAGGATTTATTTTTCCTAAGGTTTTACCTATTTTTATTAGTCACTATCCAGTCTCCTATACTTTAGGGAGAATATTCCTCTAGGAGAATATTATCTTTAGTTCACACTTCAATTTGATCAGTTGAGTGGAGTCTAGATGCCACATTGAGATTATCACCATGCAACATTGTCTTTGGTATCATCACAAGACTAGCACATTACTCATGATTCCTTGATCTCCTCCTCACTTCACTCTATTTCAGTCAGTTAATTGAAGATTGAGAGACTAGTTATTTCAAACTAGGTGGCAATTTACTCCCGTAGTTGCTTGAGAGACTAGACTAGGTGGTAATTTACACTTGTAACTGTTGGTGTCTTTCCATATCACTCTATACGACCACTATGGAGAATTTAATTCTCCTCCAGTGCGCATTATTTGAGTTATACAAAGTATATCATGTGTAAATTATCATTCATTCATTTGGTCAATGACAATTCTTTCATTCTTTCTCTCTTGCTTATATTTTCTCATAGTTTCTCTGCAATTTCTCTTGCTTATAGATAGATATATTATGTGCAATTTAATCACGTTTACATGGTATCAGAGTCAACATACTGCTAGGGAAAATACACACCAAATTATTTTTGTAGGTACCAAAGATTGAAGACAACGGAAATATGGAATTTCCAAAAGAATTCATTCTTACACCGTACAATTTATTTTCATGGAAGGAGAATATGGTAATGAATCTTCGAGGCAGAGGATTATACAGGTTAACCATGAACACATAAAATGAACCAACATCGTCCATATAAAAATACAAGTATCTAAATCAAATGGATGAAGCGTTTGGAACTATTTGTAGTCTCATTTCTCATGAACTCCTATTTCGTGTATCCTCTTGTAAAACCCCCAATGAATCCTGAACCACCATGGAAGGGATTTTTTGAAAATAGGATGAGATGAGGGGACACATGCTCGAGGTGTAATTTCTCACTTTGGATCCAAAAATCGTCAACAATCTCCAAGATTTCTTTACCAAATATAAGGATTTGTTTTCGAAAATCAAGGCTTGCGGGGTTGATAAATCTAAAGTGGAGAAACAAATGGTGCTTACAATTCTCTCAAAACTTGGTCTAGAATTCTCAATGTTTTTATATACATTTTATTCAGTTAGTCTTGCCTCTAGATCCACCTAGACGATGCCCTCTCTTGAGGCCTTTATCGAGTCTCTCACATGAGAGAAAAACAAAGTCATCAATATGGGAAAAATCAAAGGCCCAAAGGTGCATGCACTTACTGTGCAATATGGTAGAAGTAATCAATACCATAAATATAAAGACAAATAAAAAATTAAATCACATGTAAATCCAAATAAGGAAGGGTACTCAAAACCCTTCAACGATGCCTCTAGATCCAAAGGTGGAAAGGGAAGAAACAGGGATAAATGCACTTACTTCCATAAAGGATTCCATCCATAATCCACATGTATGAAGAAACATATAGATCAAATGGCCCAAATACTTCAGCAAAAAAAACTTTGATATTTCACCCCCGAGGGTCCCAAGAAGAACAAGCCAGAAGATCAGAATCTCAAGAAAGGAAATTCTAGCCATGATTTGATTGCCATCAACTCCTCTCTTGATGCTTGGATAGTAGATTCAAGTGCATCACACCACATGAAAGCCACAAAAGAATTATATTCTTCATTGGATGCATGAAAATGTCATCCTATTCTTATGGGGGACAACTTCCCAGTCAAGCTCACCGACAAAGGAAGAATTGAACTCACAAACGAAAGCTTCACGAATGTGTTGTATGTTCCCAAACATTCCATCAATATTCTCTCTATGTATTAGATTACAAACTCCAAAAATGGAAAGAGAGTCATATTCAAACCTGATGAAGTGGATATATATGACATGCAAACCAATTCCAAGGTTGCTACCGGTGAGGTAAATCATCAATCTAGACTCTACACATTTTCTGAATTTATTGAACCAAATTTTTCATTACTGCTTACCCATGTTGATGATAGTAGGATATGGAATGCAAGGTTCGGGAATTTAAATTTTAGATATATGAAACATATTATAAAGAAGGGAATGGTTGATTTTCTACCCGACATCCACTTCTCCAAAGGAATTTGTGAGGGATGCATTCTTGGAAAACACCCTCAAGAGAAATTTGACAAAGGAAAGACTCAGAAGGCTTCCTCTCCTTTAGATCTGATCCATAGTGAACTCATGGGCCCTTTTACGCATCCATAAATAAGTAAAGCAATGTATGTGCTCATTTTTGTTGATGATTTCTCACACTTCACATGGATTTTCTTTCTCATACAAAAATTATAGGTCTTTCAACACCTCAAATATTTCAAAGCCCTTGTTGAGACACAGTCAGGAAAGAAAATCAAATTCCTCTGAACAAATAACGGGATAGAGTATTTCAACCATGAGATACAAAATTCTTGTCATGTGGAATTGATTTAGTTCAAACACAATTCCCTATACTCCGCAACAAAATGAAGTTGTTGAGAAAAAAAATAGATCTCTAAAAGAGATGGCATCTTGCATGATACATGCAAAGTCACTTCCACAGAGATTATGGGTGAAAGAACTTAATTGTACAAACTACATCCAAAAAAAAAATCCCCATAGATCTATCAAGGATTAGACCCCCTATGAGGCTTGGAGTGGCCTCAAACTAGTAGTGACCCACTTCTATATTTTTTTTTCATGTGCATGAGCCAGGATTCCCTCTGAGAAGAGGAAGGAAATTAATACATATAACACAAAGTGTATCTTTGTTGGATACCCTAACGATGTGAAGGGATATAGACTCAATGATATTTCCTCGTACTGGATCATCATTGAGTGAAGTGTCCAACTCGAGGAAAGTGTCTCGCATGTACCTCAGCAGCTACATGCAGACACATTTGTTCTTCCACCTATCAGAGATGATGAGCATGCACTACCAAATCTTCTTCATATGAGAGTTCTTATTCAAAGGATTAAGATGATCCAAATATAGAGTCAGTACAGTCAGATGCAATTTCATTCCATGAAAATGTAGATGCATAGCTAGAGGATAGGCCCAAGTGGGCCAAGACTACTCTTTAGGATGCAGGACATCTTGTTGGGGATCCAAATGATACTAGGAGGACTAGATCTAATTTAGAGGAGCCTCATATTTCACTCACTACCACAAAACCTATGCCACCCAAGCATATTTTCTTGGTTTAGTCTTCATATCTACAGTCTTATGGCGAGGTTGTTGGAAATCCTTTTTGGGAATCCTCCATGTAGGAGGCGTACAACTCCCTCCTCGAGAACTAGACTTAGGATCTGGATCCCCTTCCCTTGGGAAGGAAACTTGTTAGGTGTAGATTATTCTATAGGACCAAGAGAACTGCGGATGGATAGGTTAGCAGATACAAAGCCATGATAGTTTCCAAATACTTTTAGTAGGTGCATGGAATTGACTATGATGAGACCTTCTCTCTAGTAGAGAAGATGGATTCCATACATTTGTCACTTTCCATTGTGACAGCCAAGGGATTGGAATTCCATCATATGGACGTGATTAATGCATTTCTTCATGGCAATCTCTCTGAGGAGATCTATATGGAGCAGCCCCATGGATTTATGCAGGGTTCATCTTTGGTCTGTCGACTGAAGAAGTCTATGTATGGCCTCAAGTAGGCCCCAAGGGCATGGTATGATAATATGGACTCCTAACTATTGTCACAAAACTTTGTATGTTGTAATTCAGACCCAGATGTTTACATGATCAGGACGATAGATTCACCTCTACTCTTAGTTCTATATGTTGATAATTTGTTGATCATCGTTTGCTCGACTTCAATGATTGTTGCAGTCAAGAGGATTCTACATGACAATTTATTGATGATGTATATGGGTTTGTTGCATTTCTTCCTTGGACTTGAGATCAGTCAGGATGCATCATGCATCAAACTATCTCAGGCCAAGTATGCACGAGATCTCCTTCAGATATTTCACATGATAGACTCCAAGTCTTCCCCAACTCCTTTCCTATTAGGAATCATACTTGAGGATGATGGGGAAACTCCATTTGTTGACAAAATACTGTAAAGACATCTAGTAGGGAGCTTGTTGTATCTCACACACTCCAGACCATACCTCTCCTATGTATTTGGAGCAGTCTCTAGGTTCATGCAGGAGCCGCATGAGCTACATTGGAAGACTGCAAAGTGTATTCTTTGATACATACATAGCACCATCACCTTTGGGATTCACTATGAATCAGAATATAGATTAGACCTCATCGGGTTCACTGATTCTGACTGGGTTGGTGATATAATTGATCGCAAGCCCACATATGGTTACTCACTTAGTCTTGGTTCTGTGCCTATTTGTTGGTCGATTAATAAGCAAGATGTTATTTGTCTATATTCAAATGAGGTAGAGTACAGAGGGGTATTTAACATAAAAATTGAGGCTATGTGGCTGCAATATTTTTTAACTGAGTTATGCATTCAGTTTCATTAGTTGATCGTCATTTGGTGTGATAACCAGAGCACTCTGAAATTCTGCATAGATCCAGTTCAGAGGCAGTGGATGAAGAACATAGAGATCCACATGCACTACATATGGGACTTAGTAGATTAGAGGATAATCTAACTGTAGTTTTCTCCTTCAGAAAAACAAATTGCAGACATCTTCACCAAGACCTTCACTGAGCAGAAGTTCCATTCTCTGCGCAGTCGTCTTGGAGTGAAGGACACTGTTTTCTAGCAACTCTTAGTTCTTCTTTTTAGATACATTGTACTTTGNATATTTCCTCATTTATTTCAGTGTATCTTTTGTATTTGGGTACCTAACATGACCTCATTGTCGGGACCCATTCTTTATTTTCACCATAGTGATGTTCATGGGGGGTGTTGGAGATTCTTCACACACACCTAGGATTTATTTTTCCTAAGGTTTTCCCTATGTTTATTAGTCATTATTTAGTATCCTATATTTTAGGTAGAATATTCCTCTAGGAGAATATTCTCTTCAGTTCACTCTTCAGTTTGATCAGTTGAGTGGAGTCTAGATTCCATATTGGGATTATCACCATGCAACATTGGGATCATCACCAACTAATGTGCATTATCTTTGTATCATCACCAAACTAGCACATTAATCATGATTCCATGGTCTCCTCCTCACTTCATTATTTTTCAGTAAGTTAACTGAAGACTGAGAGACAATTTAACTCAGACTAGGTGGCAGTTCACTCCCGTAACTGCATGAGAGACTAGACTAGGTGGCAGTTTACTCCCATAACTACTGGTGTTTGTCTAGATCACTCTAGACCACCACTATGGTGCATTGGATTCTCCTCCAGTGTGAATTAGTTGATTTATATAGAGTATATCATGTGTAAATTATTATTCATTCATTTGGTTAATGAGAATTCTTTCATTCTTTCTCTCTTGCTTCTCTTTTCTCATATTTCTCTGCAAATTTTTTATGTCATTTACTATATATATCTATTCCTTGTAGGTTCAACACATTTATAGGAGTTCCATGAGTAAGTTTTGTACATTAGAAATGGGTATTCATGCCTAAATATGCTCAAGGTGGGGAACAAGGGCCTTAATCCTTAGTTGAACCTTCTTGATTTGAAGCATCATGAACAACACCTATAAACTATTAAACGAGCCCTTATTAGGGATTCTTTAGTTAAGGAAATTCACATGAGTTCCATTAATATGTTATGCATATCATGTATGGATATTAGAGCATTGACCATGGTCATTAAAGAGAAACAACAATCTCTATCCTGTGACAATAGTCAAGGGAGGGAAATCACAATGTTAGGTCATAAACAAAGCTTATTTGGCTTAAGTGTAATAAAATCATCCTCATTCCATCACATGAGACAATGGATGGGTTGTGGTGCCTTGAACATTATCAAAGAATTAAAACAATTTCCTTATGAATTTATTTAATCTTCTTGAGATCAATATCCTTGAACAACGTTTTGAGCCAACACATAAGAAATTTATAGGTGTTCTTTGGAATTTCAATGGGATATAGGCACCATGAATAGGTTTTATGGATTGGAAATTTGTTTTGACACCAAAACATGGTTAAGAGGGAAATAACATGGGAATTAAGCCTAATTAATCCTTTCCAAGATCAACCATGATGAACAACACTTTGAAACCAAGACCTAAGACCTCCCTAGTTTCCAAGATCAACCATCATGAACAACACTTAGAAACCATGACCTGAGCCCTCCCTAGGTATTCTTTGGAATCCAAGTTGAATGTGGGAACCATTACAATACCTTAGGTGTATCATCCCCAACCACCAACTGGTATATGCGACATGAAAATTATGAATTCTTATACCATTAAATTAAATACCAAATTGTGCATATGAAGAGAGTTAAGAGGAAATAATACCCATATGCATGCAACAATAACAATTCATACATAGAATTAAGTAATAGAGATTCCCTGACATAAATTCATAATTGCACAAAAACATAAATTAAAATAAGAACAAGAAAGGCACTTATCTCATGAAATAAAAACCAATTGCATGAAAACCTTCCACGTTCCTCCCATCCATAGACCACACTGCTCATAATATTAATAGTGGGTCACCCCCGAGCTGGGTCTAAACTCTACCAGGGAAAATAAAATACTAAGCATGTCTAAGGTTTGAAAAGAAACATAATTGATCAGTCCAAGGATACCATCTATTGAAACTAGCATACAGTCTCTCATTCCCCACATGCCTATCCCACCCCAGGAACTATACCAATTCTCTTCTCAACATTCCCTCAGATGCCCCTCTTCCTTTTTGGGGCTTTAGCAACAGGACAAATAGGAAGTATCAGAGCCCTGTAGCTATTTCCCAATGCACCTGAGAACAATTCTAAGTAGTTCCTTGCCTAGAGAAACTACTCACAGGCATAACATTTCACTTCTTCGACATAGAAAATCCCTCACCTAGAGAGAAATTCCTACATGCCCGATAACCTACTTCTTTGACCATAGGCGTGACAACCCACCTCTTCAATCATGGCCCTGACAACTCACCTATTTGACCTATAGTCAAACCAGGTACAATAACATATGGTAGCATGGATGAGTGGATGGTAGGAA
This sequence comes from Picea engelmannii, assembly GCA_009831015.1. Taxonomy (NCBI): domain Eukaryota; kingdom Viridiplantae; phylum Streptophyta; class Pinopsida; order Pinales; family Pinaceae; genus Picea; species Picea engelmannii. The sequence goes on along the minus strand of ML777905.1, from coordinate 276,464 downwards.
ATCATCCATGAGTAATCTAGAATTTTTTTTTATGGGAAATACACTAATCTTCCTATTATATTTATGAACGTGCCTTTTATGACACATGGCACACAAGGGACTCTCTTGTCCCCCCTTTAGAAACTTAGGATATATATAAATTTATATCCATACTTTAACTTTTAAGGAATATTAATATAATATTCCATTGGCATTAAGCCCCCCAACTTATCCCATTTTCCTAGACTCTCAACCCCCTTCCCCTTTCTAGTGGAGTTTATCCCCCCATATCTTTTGTTTGGTCTGTCTGTAGTAGTGGTGTAGTTTATTAATAATATGATTATGAATTACAATTACACTATAGGAACATTGGCCTTTAGCATCTAGTCTCTCTAGCCTAATAGTCATATAAGCATTCTAGCCAATAATAACCTGTCTCACCATCCTATAAAACACAACATATGTACAAATTCTCCTTGGCCATCAAGATCATGCACTCAAACCGATGTGCGCAGAACTCTAGGATGTGCACACTCTTCTTTTGGTGTGCCATCCTCATGCACTTACACATGTGCACAATACATTATAATATGTGCACACTTCTTTGGTATGAGATTCTCATGCACTGACTCAATGCATGCAGAATCAAACCAAAGACCTTGTATCATCAACTCACTAGCTTATATGTGTAATTTACATTTACATTTACAATTGGCGCTCAACCTAGGGGTATTACATTAGGAATACTAGATGGGTCTCAAGTCCTTAACCATAGTCAAGGAAGTGAAAATACAACATCTAGCCATAACCTTGCTTCTTAGGATTAATTTCCATGGATGAGTCCTTGAACCACCACATTTGATGTTTATTGGTCATCAATTTCCTCCAAGGGTGCTATGGGAACCATGACTAGGTCTAACCAATGAGTCTTGAGGTCTAACCAAGATTAGGGAAGGACAACAAGGGTCTTTTCCACTAAATGGAAATACTCAAGATCAGTCGCCATGAAAAACACCTAAAATCCACAAAACATTCACTCTCTTAGGGATATTTTTGACTATGCATTGTTTACCAAGGTACATTATGATGTTTTCAGTATAATTAATAGGTCTTTAGGTCTTAACAATGTTCAAAGAAGGATAAAAAGGGCCTTAAGAAGTTAAGAAATATTCTTGGGCTTAAGCATAATGAAATATGCATTGAAACACCACATAGGACCTTTTTATGGATCTCTAACCTCCAAGTGGGATATGTGCATGATTACTTGGTTTTGTGTGATGGTGATAATTTTAGTGGCCTAGACCATAGTAAAAATTGAAAACACCAGCCTTACATGTGAAAGTAAACCTTCTATGTTAAGCCCTAATATTGGCTCATTACCCCTTAATTGGGGCTTATTACATTAGTAATTTTATTTTATTTATGTCGGCTTTATTCCATTAGTTGTAATTATACCTCCTAGTCTCCTATATATACCAAGGAGACATTTTCATTTGGAATCATCTTGGAATTGTACATTTATGTGGACATAAGGAGGTTGCCCCCTCGAAGAGGCTTATTATTTGAATTTCTCTCTTTTTCAAGGCGTTGAGTACTTATTCTAATATTTTTCTATGCTATATTGATATTTGGTTCTTAACATATGGTATCAGAGCTCAAGGTCTTGGGGTTTCGCTGCTACATCTGATACACCTTGGAATTTTCACTATAACGTTTTTTCTACAACGTTTCAGAAGGAACGACTTGGGGCATATTTATTAGATGGATCAAGGTACGTTGGGTTAAAATTTTATCTCCTGAGGCCTTATAATTTTGAATATATAGCCTGTGCAAGATAGGGTTCTGGAATCATCCTGAACTGAGTCATTGCGGAATTTTTTCTATAAAAATGTTTATGTATCTGTTTATGTATCTGTTTATGTATCTGTGGTAAAAATATGGAGGATATTCAAAAAAATTAGTATGGTATCTGTGGTAAAACTTTCAGCTTCTGGGTCGTCTTACATTTGTAGATACACCCCGTGGAAGATAGAGTATATGACTAGTCCTATTGACTAGTCTCAAGAAGGGGTTCCAGGTAAAACAATCATAAATTATTTATAGAGTATCCAAATTGAGTGAGACTAGTTGCATTGGATAGTGGACAATCTATAGTATTTCTGGTACAAGTTTTAGAATTTTATATCAATTATTTTGTGCGGGGCAGTCTATACAAGTGACATCGCAAGTTGTGGGGAAGTTACCGTAAATTCCACTTGGCACATCCAATTTTGATCATACCTGTGGCATTGTAGAGAGGAAATATCAGAGAACTACAAAAAAAAAAATTCATACCCAGAAGGGCTGAAACATTGGATATAGAGCAGAAGAAATATTATCTAGTAGAACCACCTCAAAATCAAGGTTCAAAAGTGATACTTGGCCAACATGCCACCCAAAAAGGGAACTTCTACACCAAATAATCCTCCAGATAATCCTACATGGACTCTTGATGAAGGTGAAGAAATGCGTAGGGACATAAATTATTTACAAAAGAAGAAAATAACAAAAGATGAACTACAAGAGATGATGGAGGGTTTAAAAGGGGGGATCATGGAAGGATTGAAAATTTTCATAATAGAGACGACACCTGAAAGTGAAAATGTATCCCATGAAATTCATGATGAGGACACAAGGAAGGTGAATCAAGAATGGAGAAATTCCAACTTTGGGTTGAATACCAACCACATTCCTAAGATCGATATGAGGAAGTTTGATGGAAAGGACCCAATCACATGGATACTTCAGATGGAGCAATTCTTTGATCTACATAATGTGCCACATACACAAAAGGTACAAATTGCTTCTTTATATTTAGAAACCAAACAATTTGTATGGTATTGATGGATTTTTTCTCTCAAATCACTCGCAACTTGGACGATTTTCACGGAAGAAATGATAACACACTATGAGGATACAAGGAGCAATACTTTATTTAGCCAATTGATAAATCTCAAGAAAAAGGGTTCAGTTACAGAGCACATTGAGAACTTACAAAGATTGAATATAAAGGTAACAGATATTCCAGATGAGCACTTGATTGATGTATTCATAAGAACTTTAAAAGATAACATTCAACATGAGGTTCGCCTTTGGGAACCCAAATCATTGGAGAATGCATTTAAGGTGGAAAGAAATGTTAAAAGTAAAAATATGGCTATGGATACTAGAAGGAAAAATCCCAACATCTATAGAGAGAATAATGCTCCTTATTCTAAAACACCTCAACCTACAAGGTTGACACCTCAACAATTGGAGGAAATAAAAGCAAAAGGTTTATTCTTTAATTGTGACAACAAGTATAGTAAGAGACATAAGTGTGGTGAGAAGAAATTATTCTACATAGATTGTGAAGAGGAAGAAGAACAAGAACAAGAACCATCTCAAGATGAAAACATAGAAGAAGTTTTGTCTAAAGAGTTGACTCCCACGATATCGTGTAATGCATTGGCTAGAATTAGCACTCCTCAAACCCTCAAGATTGAAGGATACATCAAAAAGAAAAAGGTAATAGTCCTAATTGATTCTAGCAATACTCATAATTTAATTCACTATAAATTATCCAAAGCTCTCAATTGCTTTGTATATCCAGCGCCAGAGTTTCGAGTAATGATTGCAGATGGAGGAACTATCAATTTCTCAGGAAAATGTAATAAGATCAATCTTACTATGGGGGAATATGTAATGAATAGTCCAATGATTTCTATACCCATGGGTGGTGTTGATGTTGTACTATGAATCCAATGGTTACAATCATTAGGAACAAAGGCTTTTAATTTTAAAGAACTTTTCATTAAATTTTCATTGGAAGGAAAAGAAATTGAGTTAAGAGGTATCACGGGGAAACCCAGTAAGGTGATAATCTCTAATGGCATGACAAAATTATTGAAAAAGGGGCATCAAGGTGTTATTGTAAAACTATGCTCATAGATGTTCAAACATCTAAGCCATCTATTCCTCAATATCTCCAAGGGATCATTGATAAGCATTCCAAAGTATTTGAAGATATTCCCAAAGGTATTCCACCCACTCGAAATCATGATCATGAAATTCACCTAATTCCTGGGAGTGTTCCTCCTAACATCAGGCCATACAGATACCCTTATTCCTAGAAGAGTGAAATTGAGCGCATGGTTGAAGAAATGTTAGAGGCCAACATTATTATACCTAGACAAAGTTCTTACTCTTCACCAATGGTAATGGTCTTCAAGAAAGATAGCTCATGGCGTATGTGTCCAGATTATAGAGAGCTCAACAAGATCACTATTAAAGATAATTTTCCTATTCCTGTCATTGATGAATTGTTACATGAACTACATGGAGAAATCTATTTCACAAAATCGGATCTCTGTTTAGGGTATCATTAGATTAGAATGAAGGAAGAAGGTATCCCAAAAACAATGTTCTAAACTCATAAAGGCCATTATGAATGTTTGGTCTTGCCTTTTGGCCTTACAAATGCACCTTCCACATTCCAAGGGTTGATGAATTCCATTTTCAAGCCCTTCCTTTGAAAATTCATGTTAGTATTTTTTGATGATATACTAATCTATAGCAAGTCTTGGGAGGATCATGTGCGACATGTTGACAAGGTGCTACAACTACTAAAGGAGCAACAACTATATGCCAAGCCATCCAAATGTTTCTTTGGAGTGAAGGAGGTA
>ML777905.1:252741-271552 GCA_009831015.1 Picea engelmannii | reverse complement strand
GGAAAGGACTTACACAAACCCATTTATGAGAAGGAAATGATGGCAATACTACATGCATTGAAGAAATGGTGTCCTTAGCTAATAGGTAGGCACTTCAAGGTCAAAACAGATCATGATAGTCTTAAATACTTCTTGGAACAAAGTCTATCTTTAGAAGAACAACAAAAATGGGTAACCAAGATATTGGGTTAGGATTTTGAAATCGTCTATAAAAAGGGGAAGCAAAATTTTGTGGCAGATGCACTCTCAAGAAAGGATGAAGATGTTGATGCCTTTCTCTATGATATCTCAATCATCCAACCCGGTTGTATAATAGAAGCAAGGGATGAATGGAAGAATGACGAAAAAGTGTGGACTCTCATTCAAAGGTTGCAGTAGGATTCCAGTGCATCAGATACATTTACATGGAAAAATGATTCACTTTGTTACAAAGATCGCTTATATTTATGTAAGAAATACCAACTCAAACAAAAGGTATTATTGGAATTGCACACCTCTCCAGTAGGAGGGCACTCAGGATTTTTGAAAACCTACCATAGAGTCAAGAAGGATGTTTTTTGGGATGGCTTTAAAACTGATGTTCAAAGGTTTGTGGCAGAATGTTTGGTTTGCCAACAAAATAAGGTGGAAACAATTAAGACCCTAAGTCTCTTACAACCATTAATCATCCCAAGTCAGCATTGGGAGGAGGTTTCCATGGATTTCATCACAGGGTTACCAAAGTCTGAAGGAAAGAGTGTCATCATGGTGATTGTTGATAGAATGACCAAGTACACACACTTTTGTGCACTCTCTCATCCCTTCAAAGCTAGTACAGTTGCCACCACATTCATGGAGATAGTTCAAAAGCTACATGGAAACCTAAAGATTGTTGTAAGTGACAGAGATCCCATCTTCATTAGACATTTTTGGACATAATTATTTTCTTGTTTAGGTACTCAATTGGCTCATAGCTCATCCTATCATCCTTAATATACAAACCGAGATAGTGAACAAATGTCTAGAAGGCTACCTTCATTGCTTTGTCTCTGATAAACAAACACAATGGTTCAAATGGTTACCCTTGGCATAATGGTGGTATAACACTTCCTTTCATACTGCAACACAAATGACACCATTTATGGCACTCTATGGATACCACCCTCCTTCCATCACTTCTTCTCTAAAATAAAAAACTAAGGTTCAAGCAATGGAAGATCACATCGAGCATCAACAAAAATTTCTCCAAATCTTAAAGGACAACCTGACCATGGCACATAATCGCATGAAACAACAAGCATATCAACATCGTAGTGAAAGAAGTTTTGAAGGAGGGGATTGGGTGTTTTTAAGACGATAACCATACAAACAGATGTCCCTTAAGAAAACCAAAAAGGATAATACATTATCACCAAAGTACTATGGCCCTTATAAGGTGTTGCAAAAGATTGGTACTATGGCATACAAATTGGAGTTGCCTGCATCTTCATGAGTACACCAAATTTTCCATGTTTCATGCTTAAAGAAGGTTATAGGTGATAAGATCCCAATTCAAACTATATTTCTAGAACTTGACAAGGAAAGAAAAATCATATTGGAGCCTGAAGCCATCACTAACACAAGATTTTGCCAGCTGTGGAATAGATCCATTTCATAGTATCTCATTAAATGCATGAAACTACCAACTGAAGATTCCACTTGGGAAGATGAGTCTTTTATACAGAAGCATCTAGAGTTACTCAAGTGTTGTGGACAACCCTTGTCTCAAGGGGAGGGGCTTGTTAAACCCTAATATTGGCTCATTACCCCTTAATTGGGGCATATTACATTAGTAATGTTATTTTATTTATGTCGGCTTTATTCCAATAGTTGTAATTATACTTCCTAGTATCCTATATATACCAAGGAGACACTTTCATTTGGAATCATCTTGGAATTGTACATTTATGTGGGCATAAGGAGGTTTCCCCCTCAAAGAGGCTTATTATCTGAATTTCTCTCTTTTTCAAGGCGTTGAGTACTTATTCTAAGGTTTTTCTATGCTATATTGATATTTGGTTCTTAACATTCTAGGACTTAAGCACTATGAACAAGGCCTACAATGAAAATGCATGCCCTCTTTGTGGGGTATTTCACCTCTAATGAGTACTCCAAGTGCCATTAGGAAGTTTTGCACAAAGGGATGTCTCCAAAGGACTTGGTTAGGCTGGTGAGAGGAAAATATGTTCTCTACACCTAAAATAAGTTTTCAGTGTTAATGATTTGCTTTTGAAACATGTCAAGGTGAGGGAGTTTTACATGGTTTTTATTTTAGGTAACAATAACACATGTTCTTAATAATTCATTTACATTTTGGGGAATTCAAAAAAGAGTATACAATATTGTGTGTTTTTCCTCTACATGTTGGATGCATCGGTTTCTTTAATTTTAGCTTTAGATTGATGACCTAGCAATTTGGGCTATGAAATAGAAAACATGCTCATTTTTCTATGCCCTTATTATTAGATTTTTTTTCAATGATATTTTTAAATATTGTATACATATTCATCAGCAATGAAACTTCATACACTTATAGAGATTTGTATGCAGATTCCAAATATATATAAGGAAAATATTATTGTTTTCTATTTTTTATTCATTTTTATTTTCGTATGTTTTTGTGTGTGTCATAATTTTAAAACACATAGTTTTTTTATTTCTAGAATAACATTTTATTGCCTTGTCCATCTAGAAAACAAATTGTATGGTGCACAAATACACTGAGTCATGCATGAAACTCATGCATGCTAAATTAAACTCTAGTGGAAGGGTGCTCTTTTCTAGGAGGAAAATATTCCCATGGAAGGAGGAATATTCAAGGTAAAGTGCACTTTGATACTTTTCACTATCATGTGTTAAATATTTGGATTAACAATCCTTAGTATTGGACAACTTGTTTATAAATTCTTCAAGTGTTGGAAACTCTTTTCATAATCCAATGTCCACTAGAACTTCACACCCTTTTTTTGCAAGGAAGTGATTGGGTATGCAATCTTTGAGAATACTTTGATAAATATCCTATAGTATCCTACAAGGCCCATGAAGTATCTGACCTCTATCACATTCTTTGGCATTGACCATCCTCTAATGGGCTCAATCTTCTCAGGATCCACTGTTATCCCTTCCTATGAAATGATATGTCCCAAATAATGAATTTGCTTCTGATAAAATGAGCACTTGCTCAATTTCACATACAAATCATGCTCCCTTAATACTTGTAATACCATCCTCAAGTGTTTTCCATGCTCTTCCTTTGAATTAGAATATATAAGATTTTCATCTAAAAATACAATGACAAACTTATATAAATATTCTCCCAAAATACCATTCATTGAAAACATGAAGACAACTGGTGCATTTGATAACCCAAATGGCACCACTGTGAACTCATAATGAGTGTACATTATTATGAAAGAATTCTTGTTGATTTCTTCTTCTTTAATTCTTACTTGATGATAAACTGACCCGAGATCAATCTTGGAGAATATTTTTTTATCTTTCAACTGATCAAAGAGGTCATCGATCATTGGCAAAGGTACTTATTCTTCACAGTTACCTTGTTCAACTGCCTGAAGTTAATGCAAAGTCTCAATGTTCCATCCTTTTTCTTCACAAATAATACTGGGTAACCCCAAGGTGACACACTTGGGCATATATACCCCTTCTTCAGAATCTCTTCAAGTTTCATTTCCAATTCCTTCAATTCTAGTGTACTCATCCTGTAAGGGGTATTGGATGTTGGGGATTCTCCATGCATCAAATTGATGGAGAAATCAATGTCTCTTTTAGAGGTAATCCTAGTATTTCTTTAAATACATCTTCAAAATAATTTAGGACTGCATTATATTCAATATTTGACACCTTATCTTTAGGTGTCTCTTCCATATGTGCTTCAGATATTTGACACCTTATCTTTAGGTGTCTCTTCCATATGTGCTTCAGATATTTGACACCCTTTTCTATAACCATTCTTCAGCTGCAATGCTGAAATTTCTTTGACAGTTACTACCCTAGGAATTCCCTATACTATACTTAGGTTCCCTTCCTCATCCAATCAAGTAAATACCTTATTATAACAGACACATATAGCATGGTATTGGTCCAACCAATCCATACCAATTAGGCAGTCATAGGAACCTAAAGGTATGATGTTCAAATCTTCCCTAGTGCTCAGTCCATTCATGTCCATTGGACATGCCTTAACCATCTCATTAATTTTTCTTTTAGCTCCGGTAGCCAGCTACACCAACCAAGATTTTCCAATATTGTTTCTTGGAAAATGCAATCTTTCTACCATATTAGGATCTATATAACTATGGCTAGCTCCTGAATCAATTAAAATAGCAATGGTTTGGTTGTTGATATTACCTTCCACTTCAATCATATGTGACATAAACTCATCTTTCTTTTTTTTTAGGGCTGCATATCTCCTAGGTAAATTTATGCCCATGTCCTCCACTATATCAACTTGTTGTACATTGTGAACAATGCTCACTTTTTCACCTCTTTCAGGAAAATATCTATACATATGATATCCCCCACTACCCCAACATTGAATAAGTGGCTTCCTTGGTCTTTTCCCCACTATCTCAGTCGTTCTAGGTTCTCTAGAAGTTGGTTTTCCCCGAGGATTATTTCTGAAGAATGGTGACTTATTCCCCTTCTTCCTCTATTCCATATTTTTTTTTCTTCTTGTCTTCCCAATATTTTTTGGAAGGTTGTCCTTCCTTTATGTTGATCATAAAGGCATTTATCTCACCTTATGGTATCCTCCAATGTTTTGGAATCATCATATTGTATCTTTTCACTGATAAATGATGGTTTCCCACTCAAATACCTATGAATCTTAACTACATCATCCTTTATGAAAGAAACATACTTTAGCAGCTCTAAAAACTTTCTTTCATATTCATCTATGGTCATACACCCAAGCTTGAGTTCAAATAACTCCTTCATTTTCTTATCATATTATCTCTTAGTCAAGTATTTCTTTTGAAATTACCTCTTGAATTCCCTCCAAGTAACATTTTTCTCATCAATGTGTTGCACCAACACAAATTGGTCCCACCACATGGATGCTTTTCCCTTGACTTGATAGATGGAAATTATTCCTTCTGTGTGTGAAGAGTAATTGTGCAATTGAAAATAATTCCTCATGCCTAGCATCCATGTCTCTGCATCCTCATCCTTCTTGTGCTCACCATCAAATGTAGGAGGCTTGATTTTGTTCATTTCTCCTTGTAGCTCATCCACCCTAGACCTCCTCTTGTGCTTCTTGATAGGGGATGGAATTGAACGACTATGTTCTCTCCTAGTGGAATGCCTTGGGGAGGGATGGTGATGTCTTCCAACACTTCTTATTCTTCTCATATGATCATGAGACCTACGACTTACTAATTTTGTTGATTCATTCTCCTTATCCATCTACTTTTATATTATATCCAAGCTCTGCATTAAATTTATGTTGAAGCCCTCCTATTGCTCCTTCACTTTCATAATCCTCTCATTATCATATTTATAACTTTTTACATCCTTTTGAAAACTTTTTATGGTCTCAACCAAGTTCATGCTTTCTTCCTTTCCTTCTCCATGTCCATTTAAATTTGTACCTTCATTACCCATATTAAAATGCATCCCTCTGATCTCATTTTCATGGTTGTAAGCCCCATGTGTTTATTCCATGATTCTGAACTATGTGTTGATCATGCTATGATCTAATTGTTGTTAGCTATGAAAAATGTGTAGGAAACAAAAATTGTTAGGATAAATAATTTAATAAATTCATGAAATTATGTACAATTCTGGTTCAATAATGCATCAAAATTATTTCTTCCGGTTTCCTAAACAATTTAATGCCCAGATCAATTTTATGGGTGAATATATATATTCTACTATATAATACCTTTTCAATTCCTACTTCCACACTCAATTATGAGTCTTGAGCAGAAAGTTATGATTATTTGAAAATTGTCCATCAATTATTCTATTCACACTTCAACTTGGTGCAAATATGTGTTGTAATTATGCATTTTTTCACCTTACTCCATTGGAGTTTTGGCAGGATATCAATTGGGTTTGTTCATATACATAATTTGGATAGTATGTCCAATTTTCATCTCTTTCTGGGTTTTGGGCTGCTAGTTACAGCCTGCTAAAGTTCTAGGCCAATTAGTGTTTTTGGTCTGGAATGCTACAGGTACCTTATGTGCCATCTTAAACATTTTTAACATACCTAGAATTTTAATTCATCTCTAGGAATGTTTTCTGTGGTTCAATATATTTCCATATACTGCTCATGTGCCTCAATATGATTCCCGAGCATAAATATATGGCCCTTCGAAGTTAGTTGGGTCTTAAAATTTACCCTCCACTGTTTGTCTTATAACTTCCTCATAAAACCTTCCTTTGAAAAATGGTTTACACCATTAGAAATATCTCTTTAGGATATTTCATTTGAGATGCAGATATGGAATGTATCTTGGTACACCTTGATCTTGTGGTTTTTTAGTAGCTAAAAACATTGTTTAGGGCCTCAAAAATGCGCTGCAAAAAGATGGCCTTCAAATAGTATAAAATGTCGCATAAATTCACTATTTTTCTATTGTTGTAGACCATCCAAATAACTTCGCACACAAAAATTTGAAAATGTACACCCTTATTTAGCATGCGCAACAACACCATAAGGTATCACATGCTTCACACACCTATAACCAATGTGGATACCTTCTATGTTGCGCCAATATCTAGTGCGCACTACTTTTGTGTCGTGCACCAATATCTACCACACACAATTTTGGTTCATGCACTAATACTTGTTGCACACAATTTTTGTGTCGCATGCTAATAATTTTCCCATATTCCACTCTACGTGCTATACCATGCCAAATTTTAGTAGGCTCCCACCGCGCACCAGTACTCCACGTGCACCATTAATTAAATCATCGCACGGTAGGAATATTCAACATGCATACATTGCATACCCACATTGCACATGCACCAACAAAATTCCTCAGTGCTCTGCCAATACTCAGTGCACACACCACGCGTGCCAATATTATGGGTGTGCATGCCAATATTACGCATGCGCCACCCAATCTACACTACGTAGTGCTAGATTTAGTGCACACATTTGTGCTTATTATTTTTTTGCGCTTCACTAGCTCTACTCTACGCAATGCCAAATTTATGTGTTCACACCCACTCACTGTTATTTTTTGTGCATTTCCAATTATGCACTATGCAATGCCAAATTTAAGTGCGCACACCTGCACAACATTATTTTTCACACATTACCAATTCTGCATCGCGCAACACCAAATTTAAGTGCGCACATCGACGCACCGTCATTTTTTCGTGGATTACCAATTCTACACTATGCAATGCCAAATTTAAGTGCGCACACCCGTGCACCAATATTTTTCCATGCATCGCCAAATTTAAGTGCACACACCTATGCATCGTTATGTTTTGCACATTACCAATTCTGCACCGCCCAGCGCCAAATTTAATTATGCACACCAATATTTTTTCGTGCATTAGAACTTGTACTCTACAGCACCAAATTTTAGTGCATGGAACCATGCACCCTTATTTCCACACATCAAAATATTTTCACTACGCATCACACATATTTAGTGCACACACCTGCACACCTTCACTTTTTTGTGCATCAATTCCTCATGAATTCTGCTACAAAAATTGGGGCTTTTGCCAAACGTTTCCCAATTTTCACCATGGACATTCTGCAACTATGAAATGTTTTCAATTTTAGTCTGATAACACCAATTCAACCTATGAAACAAAAAATTGTTGTTGGTTGACATTCCTGGAATGGATTTTTCCCAAACTCAATTCACGAATTGAGAATTTTAATCAACTAATCTCGCTCCATTTGTCATGGCTTCTCTGTAACATCAAATTTGACCAATTCCAGGTCTGAATTTGCTATAACAGATATTAAATTAAGAATATCTCACCAAATGGCCAAATTTATCAAATTTACCATGAATTTAACAATAGAAATTGGGGCTTTTGCCCAATTCCATGCAATTTCTTATTATTTTTACCATGGATGCACTATAACTTGAAATTTAGCCACTTTGAAATCAGTTCTTTGTCAAATTTTTCTTCGATTCAATTTGCTTGGCCCATCCAGGATCAGTGTTGAAAATTGGAGCATTGATACCATATTGTAGCATCCCCAACATCCAACTATGCTATGACACATAAAATTTTCGAACTGTATACAAAATTAAAACACATAGAAACTCTGCAAATGAACAGATTCATACATAATAATAATAAAAATACACATGCAAGACACACAGGAAAACCCATAAAAATAAATGCATACATAATAATGCAACATGTAATTTAACACACAATTGACACTTATCTGGGTAAAGATAGGACCAACTGCGTGTAGACCTTCCACGTTCCTCCCAGACTTAGCCCACACAACTCAAAACTCTCAACAGTGCGTCACCCCCGAGTTGGGACTAAACTCTACCTAGGTAAAGGAATTCCTAACCAGGATGATGTATCTTAGACATAAGGAAAAACTTTGTCATAGGTTCCAAATCCAACTAACAACTTACAGTACCTCATTCCCCACATGCATGTCCCAGCCTAAGAAGTGTGCACCTTCTTTGCTCAACAATCCCTCAATTACCCCACTTCCTTTATGAGATTCAACAATAGACTAGATAAGAAGTCTCAAAGCCATGTAGATGTAGTTTGGCACCTTTGGGAAATAAATTCTCAACAATTCTCTCACCTAGAGAGAATTTCTCACGGGCTTGACAACCTTCCTCTTCAATATCCCATGGTCCTAACAACCCACCTCTTCAATATCCCACGAGCCTAAAAATCCACTTCTTTAGTCTAGATCCTATGCTAACCAGGTATAGGTACATGTACTGGTACAGGTACATGTATAAGTACAGTGACAAGAAGGTACAAAGGAAAACTAAATGAGTGAGTGCATGATGATGGAATTATGGGAAAATGAACTAATTCCAAACTATATGTATGCATGTTCCCAACTTGACACTTGTCATGTTGAGAACTACTTTGGCCCACTTGTCCCCATCCTTAGAACCTAGGATAAAATTATTATCCATACTTTATACTTTAAGAAATATTAATATAATATTCATTTTTGGCTTAATATCCCTATCTTATCCCCTTATCCTTAAATTTTATCCCCCTTTCCCTAACTAATGGATTTTAGTCCCCCATACTCTTTTACATGGTTGGTCTATCGTAGTGATGTGTTTTTCATTAATATTTGTGTGTGATTACGTTTACATTTACATTATAGATATATTGTCCTTTCTGTATCCTGGCTCACCAGCCTCAAAACACAACATATACACAAAGACTCTCTAGCCTCAAAATTGCACGCACTTAAATTTGTTACGCGCGGTATCTTGGAATGTGCTCACTTCATCATTTTAGTGCATAGTATATGTGCACACTATATCATGGAAGGTGCATGCAAAATGATGTCAAAAATATCACCATATTAATTACATTTGTATTTATATTTAAATTTGGGGTTCAACCTAGGGGTATTATAATAAACATCACATAAACACACTACACCAGAATTTTATCTAGAAACCCAGTGTGGGAAAAAACCATAGAATGATTTTTTTATTGATCAAAGAGTACATTTATTGGAAGCACTAACTTCCTATTTCTCCAGCTACAAATGGAAGGAGGCTCCAACCCCAAATTTATAGGCTGCAACCTGAAGGAATCTCCAAGTCCCTAATTTACCAACTCCAATTGGAAGGAGGCTACAACCCCATTTCCTTGCTCCATCCAACCACATTGAAATCTAAATGTAGACTAATATGTCACTACCTCCATCATTGCAATTGATAACTTATTGTTGTTGTTTTTTCTGATACTTTTGTTACTGCTATTGATTTCGATATATGATCAAGACTGCAACCACGCATACATTATACCAATATCCACAAGAGAGTTATTGAAATCAAATGCTTATGAATCACTAAGACATATTTGTTTCTGATTTATTCAGAATACACAATCTAACATTTTCTGATTTATTCAGAATACACAATCTAACATACATAGGAAGACATACCTTCAATATATAGTTGACATGGAGGATTAGATCTATGATATTCTTCTTGTCTTCTTCACAGATCTGTGACCTATACATTGCCTGCTCATGGATGTCCACACTTTTCCCTTCTGCAACTCGCAGATTACCTCAGAGACACTGTTCCAGTAACTTTTCTTCCGTGCACTCGGATCCTATGAACTTTTCCCTTCACTGAAATTTGTTTCCTTCATCTCACTACCTTAAATCTGCCAATCTATATTCACAAAAAAATATTCAATTAACTATTCTCTGTATATATATGTTTCCGATGAGGATATCATTAAAAAATGTAGGGATTTCTCAGAGTCATAAACTTTGACTTTATTATCGGATTGGGATGAAATTTTATAGGGAGTTGTGTCTCAAAGAGTGTACTGCCATGTCAATATGATCTATCATATTGGAATCCATTTCAACACTTTTTGGGAGCCAAATTCCTTCATATGATGCATGATATTAGAGTTTTAGTGTTTTTGCGGTTTTTTTTTAATTTTTAATTATCAATTATATCTTCGTTTATGCATGTAATAAGAAAAGTGAGTTGACTAATAGTGTCACTCTAGTTAACTCTAAGTTTTATATTCATCCAAGAATTTTCTAAAATCAGTTGTTTGCTTTTAGAGAATTTACCTTTTTCCTAATTTAGGTCCAACTCATAATGTCTTCTTAATGACATGCAAATGACATGCAACTTGTTAACTTCTTGTTCAATGGTTGACTTAAATGCAAACCAATCTTTCAACAATTCAATGACAACCAATATTTTGACAACTAATATTTCAACAATCTCCCCCTTTGGCATTGATGGAAACACTTAGAAAAAACACTTAGACATGGAAAACACTCATGCTCATGCTGACTCACCCTATCTTCATGCCTCTTCTGTTCATTTCAATGCATATGTTTTCTCTCCCCCTTTGAAATCAATGGAAAAGGGTGACTTCTCCTTGGGGATGCTCCCCCTATCTGTAATCCTCTTACCTCTACTGATGTTTCTCTTCATGGTAGTTCCTCATGTAAATATCTAATAAAAGGCATTAAAAAAGAATTCAATTATTTCATTATTATTATTTCTCCCCCCTGTATTACTATGTCAAATTCCATGAAGATAATTGTATGGATGAAACTTCTCGTAGTGTCTATAAAAAATACTCAAAATTCTCCCTCATAAGAGGTTTGGTGAAGATATATGAAATATGTTCTTTTGTCCCAACATACTCTACCTTGATTTTCTTCTCTATAACTTGTTCCCTTAGAAAGTCAAACTTGATCAGAATTTGTTTCATCTTTGAATCCATCACTAGATTCTTAGAGATACTTATAGAAGTGGTATTATCACATAATATCATAATAGGATCATCATATTCCACTTGTATTTCCTGCAAAGTTTTCTTCATCCAGAGAACCTATGTACACCATGATGTTGTTGAAATATACTCTGCTTCTGTTGTGGAAAACAATATTGAAGAATGTTTCTTGCTCAACCAGGATACTAGAAAATCACCCAAGTAGAAGGGTACTCCACATGTACTTCTTCTATTATAAACACTTCCTGCCCAATTTGCATCTATGTATGCAACTAGAGATACATCATTCCCTTTTGGATACCATAATCCATAGTCTTTTTTTCCTTTCATATATATGAATATTCTCTTTACAGCCATAACATATATTTCCTCCGATGTTTCTTGAAATATTGCAACATGTCCAACTACTTACATCACATTCGGTCTTGATGTTGTCACATAGAGTAAACTGCCAATCATGAATCTGTACAATGATTGATCTGCATCCTTGGATTTATCATCTTTGCTCAATTTCCAACTAGTATTCATGGGATCACTTACAGGTTTTCAAAATACCATTCCAAACTTCTTTGAAATTGTTTTATATACTTTGTCTAGGAGATGAAAATAAATTTATCTTGTTGACATATTGATCCAAGTGTATATTGGTGGCCACCCACCTGTTGCAACTGGCTCCTTTTTCCATTTTTAGTTCAACACGTTCTTCTGTAATTATTTGTAATTATGGGTTCTACACTTCTGAGGATGTTTGGAGCCATACACTTCTTCCATTTGGATATTGGTGACCTCCCACCTAATCCAACTGACTTATTTTGTATGTTTTCAGGTAAGTACATATTGTTGTACTTCCAGGGCAGTTTTGGGGCCCTAAACATTGTTATTTTGGCTCCTCGTAGTCAAAATATATATGGAGTTAGAGTTTGACGACGTAATGTGTAGTTCTCAAAAATACCTTTCCAATGGGCTATCACGTGCCTAAAATGGATATCATATGCAAAAGTTACGACCCCGGGAAGTTAATGTACTAACTTACCCAAATGAGGCCCACATGACTTTTGTCGTTTCATCTCCTAGGGTTAGGTTTTTGGATGTATAGGGTTTTGGAATTCATGTTTAACATAAAAAGGACTTTAGAGCCTCATTGTAATCATCTTCTTGTGAATGAGTGTAGTCGTCACATCTCCATAATCTCTTCTCAGAGATAAAGTTGCCACCATTCTAGCGAGTCTTGTACTCTATATTTTTACAGTCTCTTTACAATTATTTCATTAATAGAAATCAAGTATTCTTCTATTTCTTTGTTTCTAGCAAGTTTCATGAGTATTTCGTTGAATATCTTTTCTTTCATTATGTTCCAAATATAATCTGGATTATTGGTATCAGAGTAGGCTTCTCTTTATTATTTTTTAGCACATGTCCCCAATGAGGTCTGAGTATAGCCAGTTGGGTATCAAGTTTATCTCTCTTGAGTAAACTCACTCTCGCATGCCCAAGAAACCCTCGATGGTGGCATAAAATAAAAATGGAAAATCAGAAGATTCTATTAACATGTTGCTTGAGCAATCTCTCACGCGATAAAGGGATGAAATGGTGGAGAATTTTTCACACATCCTTCAACGCCTGCCGAAAGAAACATCTTTATCAAGCAACCATTTTGGACGAACCTCTCCCTTTAAGGTACATGTTAATTTTGATATTCCCATATTTGAAGGTCAAATGGATGTAGATGCCCTATAAAAATGGTTAAATATAATAGAAGGTTATTTCTCTGTTCAAAATAATTTTGACAGGGAAAATATCACCTTCGCACTCCTCAAGGCTTTGCCCCATGTCAAACATTGGTGGGAAACTTACTAGGAACAAAGTTCCACAGAGGAATATGGAATAAATGGGGAGCATCCCACTTGGGATAATTTTGTGGATGTGTTCAAAGAACAATACTATCCTGTTGATAACTATGAAGACCAGTACATGATATGGACCACACTATGGAAAGATAAGAGACAAACAGTGCCAGAGTTCATAAATACTTTCCATACCTTGCGCACCAAGATGGGTATCAAATAATTCACGCATAATCTAGTTATGAAGTACCATGGGGCTCTTCATAAGTACATCCAAACCAAAATGGATTCCCTAAATGTCTCATCATTGGGAGTTGCCTACCAATATGTTGTCAAAATCGAGCATAAATTTACGCACTAGAACAAATGGGAGTTTGGGTCTGCAAATATGAAACAACCAAAGCATGGTAAAGACGGCTCTAACCAAAATCCTCTAGACAACTAGTCCAAGAAATAAGACCAAAAGGGTAAAGTAAAGACGAAGAATGACACTGGGAAGTGGTGTGACTTCCACAAAATCCCCTAGTACAACACCAATGAATGTCGCTCGAAACAGTCATTGGTGGCGGAGGTGAAAGAGACAGATCCTAACTTTGATTTGGAATCCTATCCAGAAAATATTGAAAAAAGGAAGGTCATCGATGTAGACCCCACTGCTATTGTCAAAAGCACGACAATTCAGCTAAAAGAACTAGTAGATCCTGAAGAGGGGGAGTGCCTCTTCCATTCACATATGTGGGTGAAGGAGACCCCATTGCATTTCATTGTTGATAATGGAAACCAAAAGAACCTCATCTCAACTAAGGTCGTCAAATAGTTGGGGTTGTCAACAACACCACACTCACAACCATACAACATCGGGTGGCTTCACCAGGGACGAGATCTTCGCGTCAGCCAACAGTGTCGCTTGTCCTATGGTATCCATCCCTTCAAGGATGAGGTAGTTTGTGATATTTATCCTCTTGATGTCTATGATGTTGTTTTGGGCCAACCATATATGTGTAAACATCATCTTGTATATGATTCTAGACCCATATTGTCATTATTACTCTGGGAATTCATCCCTATAGGATACTAGAGGTAGTTCCAACTACTTCTCCACCAAAAAACACCGCAAGGTAATCTATCATACTTCAAAATTCATCCTCTTCAGAGTCTATTCAAAGGATGCACAAAATACCACTACAACCACTACATCCTCCACACCTTTTATCGAGCAAAAGCAAATTTTCAAAGAGAAAGAAGATATTTTTTCTTCACCCATACTGGTGCCTACACAATGCCCCATACAACTGAGAGACAACAAGTTGGTGGAGCATATTCAACCCCGCCAGCAACTAGTTTGTGACAGTCTTCCATAGAACAAGCAACACAAGTTCTCCAACAAAGCACAGATCTCACCAAGATTCATATGCATAACATGATTTCCCCTCTTCCCCGTGCACTCAACACAATGGATACCATTGCTTCCTAAGGGGGGAGGATTGATACAAGTGGATATTGGTGGTCACCCACCTGCTCCAATTGTCTCCTTTTTCCATTTTTTAGTTCAACATGTTATTTTGTACTTCTTTGTAATTGTGAGTTCTACACTTCCAAGGCTATTTGTAACCCTACACATATTCCAGGTGGATATTGGTGGCCTGCCACCTAATCCAACTAGATTATTTTGTATGTTTTCATGTTGGCACATCTTGTTGTAATTCGAGGGCCATTTTGGGGCTCTAAACAATGTTGTTTTGGCTCAC
Organism: Picea engelmannii; assembly: GCA_009831015.1. NCBI lineage: Eukaryota > Viridiplantae > Streptophyta > Pinopsida > Pinales > Pinaceae > Picea > Picea engelmannii. The sequence goes on along the minus strand of ML777905.1, from coordinate 256,497 downwards.
CACACTAAAATTGTAGACGAAGTCAAATTTTGATGGCATAATGCATATTTCTCGAAAAGACCTTTCCAATGGGCTATCACGTACCTAAAATGGAGATCATATGAAAATTTTACGACCCCGAGAAGTTAATGTACTAACTTACCCAAACGAGGCCCACATGACTTTTGGCATTTCATCTCCTAGGGTTAGGTTTTTGGATGTATAGGGTTTTGGCATTCATGTTTAACATAAAAAGGCCTTCACAACCTCATTTTAATTAGCTTCTTGTGAATGAATGTAGCCTTCACATCTCTTCTCATAGATAAAGATGCCACCATTCTAGCGAGTCTTGCACTCTGTATTTGTACAGTCTCTTTACAATTCTTTCATTAATAGAAATCAAGTATTGTTGTATTTCTATGTTTCTGGCAAGTTTCATGAGTATTTCATTGAATATCTCATCTTTCATTCCATTCCGAATTTAATCTAGATCACATATGTGGATTCCCAAAAAGAAATAAAACCCACCAAGTAATGACATTTTGAATTCATTATGCATGTCTTTAGAAAATTTCTAACTAATCCTATCATCATCACTTCCAAAAATAATGTCATCAACATAAACTTCAATTATCAATATACTATCTTGATTTACATTTATGTAGAGATTGTTGTCTGCGTTACCTTTCATTAACGCTTGTTGTTGCAGATACCTATCCAATCTTGAATACCATGGTCTGCGAGATTGTTTGATTATGTACAGTTCCTTCTTCAATCTGCAATTATTATCTTCCTATTTTGACAGTAGAAATCATTTTGGTTGTTCAATGTCAACTTCTTCTTCTAGTTCTTTGTTTAGGAAGGATGATTTTACATCCATATGATATAATTTGATTTTATTAGAACATGGATAAGTCGAGATTAGTCTTATTGCTTCCATTCTAGAAAATGGGGAAAAGTTTCTTCAAAATATATTCCTTCAACCTAAGCATATCCCTTGCATAATAACCTTTCTTTATTCCTGGTTACTTTTCCATCCTCATTCATCTTCTTTATGAATACCCAATTTTTTCCAATCACGTTCTTATTCTTAGGCCTTGGAACAAGTTCCCATGTTTCATTTCTTTCGATCTGATCTAGTTCTTCTTCCATAGTTTCGATACAATGTTCATCAATGATGGCTTCTTCAAAACAATTCGCTTCAACTATGGACAATAGTGCTAGATGTATTTGTTCTCATGAGCGTAATTTTCCTCTGGTTTCGTCTCCTGCATCTTTATTCCCAATGATGTATTCTAATGGATTATTTTTGTGCACTCGCTGTATAGGAGTTTTGGGAGATATCTGAAGATTGTTTTGGTCATATTCCTCTTGCTCTGCTTCTAGCTTCTCTTCTTCTTCTTCTACTTTTTCTTTAAATCCTCTTCTCCTTCCTACTTTTCTAAGTCTTTTCTTTATTCTTTGTCTTTTCATATGCTTTTCTCATCAATCTGTACATTGTTGATATTGAGAAGGGGGTAAATCAGTATCAAGTACAATTTAAAACCTTTTTCAACTTATACTTAAAACATTCAACTATATCCAATGAGCAATGAACAATAGTATAAGAGTTACACCAATACACCATAATACACTATGCACAATATATGAGAAATAATCAATAGTTATTGTTTAAGGGAAGTAATGACTTCCAAAGGTAGCTACAGCTTCCAAATGTAAAGGGAGGGATAAAACTCCAAAGGGAAGATACAATCCTCCAATATCAAGAGAGAGTTTAACTCTGCATCCTTTCCCCTTCCTTCCACCCAAGAATATATGAGATATAATAAAACTTTACATTAAATCATCACCATCAACCAATCATCACATAGAACCTGATAATGCTTCCCGAGACTTCTTCAATTTCTGAAATTATTCAATTCTTTGAGTACTCTGATCCTATAGATAATATTACTCAATGTATTCTATGAAACGCCTCCAAATTTCACTCCTTGAATCCTCCCCAAAAATAGGTTATAGAAAGAATGGTAGACTTTATTCAATTCTGGTCTATTTAGGAGAGTGAACTTGCACATAATTCCCTGCACTCAATAATTAACATCCAATTCAGAAACTCACACACAAGAAACCATAGTCCGTACTCTTTCCAATTAAATTTGTCCCACTTCATTTGGATTCTTGATGAAGAAGTTATGATTGTTTTACTCGAAATACCTATTTATTGACTAGCTTTAGGACTGGTCACAAACCCTACCTTCCACAGAGTGTATCTCCATAATTGTAGAAAATCAAGAGCTGAAATATTTACCAGAGGTACCTTGATATGTCTTCTCAATACCATAGCAATTTCACCATCTGACTCGTTCTAGAAAAAAATTTATAGTAAAAATGGTAACATGACCTGAAAATAACATACCTTAGAACACATCACCAAAAGACTTCATCCTCCCTTGAAATACAACCTTCTTTTCTTCTTATTTCCTTTGAAATTCAACTTGTATCAAATGAATGTATAATGATGTTTATTTATACCATTTATGTCACTTCCTTTTAACATTAGGGACGACCTGACACTTTCTTATTTTGTAATTCTTTTCTTTAATTATCTTCAGGGCCTACATGTACTTCCTTCTTCAATTCACTTTGTCATCTTCAAAAAATCATTTATCCTCAACCATGAGGATCCATGTGACGTGACACATACCACCAGAAACAAAATGATGTATAATATCCATTTATGGATGTTTTATATGCATGTGCATTGTCCTTCATGTCCAAATACCTTTATCAATCTTGCGTTCCAAAACCCATGACTAGGGTTGGCATCAATGACAACAACCAATCTTCCAACAATCTCCCCCTTTGTCATTGATGGAAACACTCACGCTCCCCCTATCATAATGATCCAAATTTCTCTCCCCCTTTGAAATCAATGGCAAAGGGTATGGCTTCTCCCCCTGAGTTTAATGGCAAAAGGTAACCTTCTTCTTTGGTGTTGCTCCCCCTAAACATGTGGCACTCAATAATATTTCATCCTTATTTTTGGTCTTTGGGACTTTTTCTTCCTTGGAATAATTTTGTGTGGCTTTTTTCTTCTCTCTCTTCTTCATGTCTATGATGTATATGTTGTTCGGTCTTCTTGTTGCAGTTACAACCAATCTTCCTAGGTTATTTTCTCCAATTTTACATTTTCGGAAGTCAAACGTAAGAGTGTATCCTTGATCACATATTTTGCTGACACTGAGGAGATTATGCTTCAAATATTCAACCAATAGGACTTTTACTGCTTTTACATTTTCACTTCCAATATTTACAGTTCCTTTTCCAAGTATTTTGGTAGATGAGTCATCTCCAAATGCAACATTTCCACCCTTTTTCTTCAAGCTAACAAATTTTCTTTGATCTCCCATCATATGAGATGAGCACCCACTGTCTATGAACCATTCATGTTCTTATTTTCATTCCTTAGCGACTAATGCTATTCGACAATTTTCATTGTGTGGAATTTCTTTCCTTTTCCATGTTGTAGTTGGTATGCAAACATTTGGCATATGATTATCTTCCTTCATCTCTCTGCAATCTCGTGATTTGTGACCAAGATTATTGCACTTGTAATGTTAAGCCCTAATATTGTCTCATTACCACTTAATTGGGGCATATTATATTAGTAATGTTATTTTATTTATGTCGGCTTTAGGCCATTAATTGTAATTTAGATTAGTAATGTTATTTTATTTATGTCGGCTTTAGGCCATTAAACCTCCTAGTCTCCTATAT